>PVKM010000480.1:33227-106994 GCA_004027735.1 Carollia perspicillata | reverse complement strand
TATTTCTTAACCAATGTTCATAACTGGTTTGGCCAATGAAGATACTTGTGATTGGAAACACATTCTCGATGAAAAGAATATGAAATGTCACATTCACATAAAATTAGCAAATACTAGAATGGAAAGGTTGAATATATGACAAACAACTGATATTTTTCAATGAAGAAGTAAATATAGAACAGAACACTGAAGTTGTTTTAATGTTCTTAAAAGATTATTAAAAGGCATCACGTGTTTGATATTTAACAAAGCACAATGATGTTTATTATAGCACCAATTTTTCAGTTTTACTGAGCATACCTGACAAAACTACAATATAGTTAAAGTGTACATGGTGGTGACTTGATATAAATATGTGATGTGTAGAGATTCCTCTCATCTAGTTAACTAATAAGTCCATCACCTCCTTTATATATACATACATAATTTTGTGAGAACATTTAAGTTCTATTCTCAGCAAATTTCAGTTATACAATACAGTGTTATCAACTATAGTCATTATACGTTAGATTGTTAGACCTTTTTCAGCGTATAGCCAAAAGTTTGTAACCTTTTACCAACCTATCCTTAATACCTATGCAAAGAATGGAAAGATTTTGTATTTAGTAGAAATAATTTCCAAATTTGTTCATAGAATGGCTAAACATGTAATGAGAATTTAAAATTAAGAAATAAGACTTCTCTTGGATAGGGAATTGAAATTTGATAATTAATTTATTATATAAATAAGGGAGAAAAGAAAATATTAAAAAATATAACTACTTTTAACAGGATTTCAAAAGTTGAGAAACTCCTCAAATAAAAATCTATTTGAAAAAACAAATTTTGATATTTAGGAGAAAATGAATTATGTATTTAATTTTGAATGTGTACTATCAATGTTGCTTGCCATTTATGTTAGTAAAAGATAATAAATAGCAGCAACACAAACATGAGATATTGTCAACTTCATTTTTAAAAGGATTAAGATAATTTTAAAATTCGGGGAAAAATTATTTTTCTAAGTCACAAGAAACTGCATGTGAAATATGCAACAGATATGACATTTCATTAAAATAGAAGGAAATTACAGCAAGAAATGAAAATGTTTCCTTACTATGCAGAAAAATATCTATATACAAATATTTCCAAAACTGATTTCTACGAGGAATATTTTCTGGCCATTAGAAAGCAGGTGATGGTCTCAGCTGAAGAGAGATTGGAACAAAGTGAAAACACACTTTTGTTTTCAGTTCTCTTTATAAAATCTCAGCATTGACAATATTGGAAGAAAAGAGATACTGTGTGATTCTAGGTATTACCTTAAGATACTTCAAAAATCCCATAAAAGTGATAGAAATCTAGATCTTGTAGTTAAACTATTTTGCGATGTTTTGGGATGATACTTTATTGCCAGCCTCCATTCCTATGGTAATGTTTGAACATGTTTAGTTAATTTCATGTTTTATTTCTGAATTTAAGTATTACTTTAAATTTTTATTGACAATTCCAGTTGCTGCTACTTGAGCAGAACAAAGTTTCTCCAAATTAATGAATAAAAAACCATTTAAGAACTACAAGGTCTCAAAAAATTTTATTTGGTTTGGCTGTCAAGAGAACACAATTATTGAAAATCTTGATTATAACAACATAATAAATTTGCAGTAATTTTATAAGATAAATACATGTTTTAAAATGAATAATACTACTTTTGTAACTATTATTTTACTACTTAATTGAACATTTTTGGCCCATCAACAAAACTCCCAGATATGCACACTAAAAGTTAAATTCAGTTTTCTTCGATGTTTTGCCAACTTTTGGCCATATACAAACAAAATTTTCAACTTTGTTGTTTGGAAGATGTATAGGTTAAGGAAGAAGAGCAGAACATGTGGACTATTTTATTTAGCAGCTCATTGTAAAACTTGCATGTCTAGATATGTGCAGTACATGGACTTCCGTCTGTCCTCCCCACTCTCAAGCACAGGGGCCTTCCCTTCTTCGTGGGTTTGCACGAGGAACGTTGGACCAGATGAGATGTGTGAGCACGTTGACTCCAGGCAAGTGACGTGCTGCTGGCTCTCATCGTGCCTTCTCTCTACTGTCGCTGCACCTCACATGGGTCTTCAGTCCCAGATCCTAGGGAGTGGGGATGTTGCTCCACGCTCACTGCTCAGCGTTTTCTTCCAACTTGATGCCTTCTGCTTCCTTTGTGGAATTTGTTTTTGAATGAACCCACCTAAGTAGGCTGCTTTTGTTGAAAATCCAAAGAACGTTGCTTTTGGGTTTTTCCTACATGCTTCCAGGGAGGATAAATGTCTTACCATCTAGGAGAATCCACAGTCTGTCACGATGCAGACCTATGAAATTTAATGACTTTTTAAATAACGAAGGTTGTGCTACTCTATTTAAGCAGTTATTACATATCTTATATGCCAAAGTTGTTAAAAATAACAGAAGACTATTATCTTAAATGTGAGAAACCAAATCGTTTTTTTTAAACGTGATTAATTCTGTGAGCTCAGACCTTTGGAAGGTACATGTGGTAAGCGGTATTCCATGGGAACTTTCTCAGCATGTGTCCAGCGATGTAAACAAAAAGTTAAAATAGAGCTTACTTTCTCCCTGGCATTCATTAGCATAGCAAAGCAAGCAGGATCTAACCACATTTTACATAAAAAGACTTTAGAAATCTGTGTCTGCTTACATTAGCATTATTCAATCTGCAGGTGCCAACTACATGCATAGAAACGATTTATTTATAGGCCTATCACCAAAATGTGTTCTTCATTAATTCATATTTCTCTCAGCCTCACATTACTGCTTGAACCCATCCAGGTGGTTTTTAAATGCTGAGGGTAATTTAAAACTGAGCAAATTCATGCACACCCTGTTTTTCAGTGCTTAAACATAATTGAATGGAAATGTTCTTACCGCTCAATTTGATATTTTTGTCAACTTGTTTGCATTTAATTAACATGAAGAATACCACGCACGTGAGCTTGGCTGGACCTTAGGAGTTAAAACCCACCTTGGCAGGGAAATCAACCTTGAAAGTCTTGCCAGAGATATTTAGAAATATATTTCTCAGAAGATTAAAGCTGAAAATCCAAAGTAACTGCATTTTAGTCCAACGATACAATTCAATGAATTTGGGTAGTATTGAACATTTCCTTATATACGACATTCATTAAAACAGAAAAGACCTCATCTAAGGCTCGTAAAGTGACGTTTCCTCCATGTAATATTTTCCTGTATGTAATGCTCGAAAAGTATAAGTGCTCTGGAAAACATTACAAAGGACTTTCCTTGTAGATCTGTGCTTGTTGTTAAATTTATTTTGGGTTGTCCTTCTGGTTAGCATTTCATAGCTCTTCACAGATTCAGTCAATATATAATTTTTTAAAAAGCCCCACAGTTTGCTTTTTAGTGCTATTAATAGGTAGGAGCAGGAGAAAGTTTACATTCCTGGGCGAAGGTCCATGAGTGCATGATTTTGTTCTGATAAAGCTTCAGTTACAACCCTCCATTTTTGCTCCCAGGGAAATGTGTCTTCTAAGCTGTTCTCTGCCACTAGTGTAATGTTTGGGAATGATCCGATCCTGAGAAATCTTATTTGGAAATTATGGTGACTCCATTCTGGAGAGTAACTTTCACCATATGTTGTATTTCTATATTACATTATATAGGGAAAGCCTATATAATGGAGGCTTTCCCATTAAAAAAGATAACTGATTTGCATTAATATAGTATAATTTATACTTATCTATTATTCTACAGCCAGCAAATGATTCCACTGGCTGATGAAAACAATTTTTCTACATCACCATAGGGCTTTGGTTTCTAGCAGCAGATGTCAAGTATATAGTATGTATGATGAAAATTTGTGCAGAGATAACCTGCCCTCTGTTACTGTATTATTTTGTGGTTTGCTTTGAGCTAATGTCAATCCAAAAATGCCTTCTCATTCATTTACTCATTTATTCAAAAGCAGTTTTTGAGTACCTACTATGCGCTATGCTAGACAAGAGGTGTGAGCGACACTATCTTCCTCTGCCTGAGTATTCAGACAATTCTCAGGGGCTTGTAATAGGATGTAGAGGGTTGACACTGGTGGGGATACAGGATGCTAAGGGGACAGACAGCAGGGTACTCTGACCTACTTCATGGAGCCAGGGCCGGCCTGATGGAAGGGTGGATATGGTGAGTGGCCTTTAATACAACAACTGAAGGATGAGAGGGACAAGCTAAGGGAGAGTGCGGGTTGAAGACCGAGAAGATTCTCAACAGAGGGAACAGCATTTACAAAGGCTCAGAGGCCAGAGAGAATGTGGTCTGTTCAAGAAGCCAAAAGTTTGAGGCCAAGTGAGAAGGGACCATGGTGCCAGATTGCATGTCTCTTCTCACCATGCTTCAGGCAGAGCAAATTATTTTTGTTTGCTAAGGTAAACCATCGTAAAGAGGTACATCTGTCAAGCAAGTTATGGCATAGATTTCAGATTTAATGGCACCTCTGAACATTCAGATAGACTGTATATGCAACCCAGGCAGGCCTGAAATCTAGGGCAGCTCAGGGCAAGGAGAGATTTTTATATGTTTTTTGTTCGATAATCTGGGTGCCAGGAGGACTTCGCTCTCGCTGAAAGTATACTATGGAGCCTAAGTGAGGGTACGCGGGCCAGATGCACATTTGGGTACAGAAAAGGGCCCTGCAGGATGACAGCTCCACGTCTGCAGCAGTCTGCTCGTGTTCGCACCCACGTGGAAGGCTGAGTGCTGCTCAGCGCCTCTGGCTGAACTGAGGCCCCTTCTGCCTGGTGAGGGAACGCCCCGGGCTCCTCAGTGAGGAAGGACAGGTGGTCACTCTGAGTCTTGGCAGCCTGGGCAGGGAAGCAGTGAGAGAGAAAATGGAATCCAGGTATGTGCCCTGCATGAAGGTTTTATTTTTTCCCCTTTCTTCTAATTATATTCTTCAAAGTATTTATTTTGATTATGAACCTTTTTTTTCCTTTCAAAAATGACCTATGGTTCAACTGCCCAGATGACCCCTGTTGACATAAAAAGAAATTAAAGGTGTTCATCACACACACAAAAACTTTTTTGTAACTATGTGTGGTGATGTTTGGTAACTAGACTTATTGTGATCATTTCACAATGCTTACAAATATCAAATCATTCTGTTGTACACCTGAAACTAATAGAGTGGTATACATCAAGTATACCTCAATTAAAATATTGACAATGCAGTGATGAACGTTAACTAAGCTTGTTGTTAAACACGTATGTCCAATCATTCTGTTGTACACCTTAACCTAATACAATGTTATATGTCAACTATATCTTAAAGAAACTGGAAAAAGAGAGAAAACTAATGATATGATGGAAGGAGTCAGATAGGAAATTTTATAGCTTATAATTTTTCTTAAGTTAAATGTCTCAAAATAGATATGTAGCTATGTTATCAGTGATATGATAAACTTCAGTTTGGAGATCCTTAGAGATTCCATCACCAGGGAAGCAGAGAGTAACATGCAGAATGTTTTTAAAGTGGGCCCTTGAAAGCAACACCTGTAGGAAAGAAGGGAAGGAAGCAGGACCAGGCAGAGGAGTAGCTAGGCTGCAATGCTGCTCAAATCCACGGCCCCAGAAGGTCTCACAGAGCTGCAGTGTCCCCATCAGAGCTGTCTCCTGAGGCTGGGCCTTCACATCCTCCCTTGGTAAAGGAGCATGACCTTTGGGGAACTCCTCTTTCTTTTAAGAGCTGGACAGGAGAGACATCATTGAAACTGGGAGAGCCCAAAGGTGGCAGTCTCAGTGACAGTGCTGGTGGTGTCCACAGTGGGAGTGTCATTTAGGGCATGAGATGGGAGCTGGTGGCAGAAAATGCTGGTAAGATCCTCTTGCTGTGGACTGTGGCCTAGCAAGGAGAGGCCAGAGTGATCTCACCCATCATGGACCTGGCCGGGAGCCTGCCGGGAAGTTCTGTCGACAGGACAGCAGCAGTAGATCCTCCAGGCAATCAATGACAACCACATACACAGCTGACATTCACTGAGGGCTTCCACGACCTGAGTATAAACAGGCATTAACTCACTTAACCCACATCTTGGAGGTAGGTACTATTATTATTACCATACCACAGATTTGGAAACTGAAGCACCAAGATGCTAAGAAACTTCTCCTAAGTCACAAAGCAGAGCTTGGATTTGAATACTTAAGCACCCAGCAAGTTGGTGCAGAAAGTCGCTTTGGGCAGAGCATTTTCCATATGGAAGCCTAAAGAGAAATAAATGAACATCACATTTTGATTAGACTGTGGAGTCTGGCCATGGAGAATAGAATACATTTATGGCATGAAGTTAAGAATTTTATACTTTAAAGGGAACTCTTCCTTTGTGAAAAGATGAGGCCTTTCTCTTTATCATGTAATTTGTGTTGGATGGGTCTCAGAATGTATTCCATGTAGTTTTGGAGCTTAGGCTGACTTTGTCAGCAGGAGTCAGGTTCATGGTCTTCTGATATGAGAGTCCTCTTGCTTCTGAAGGTCTCTACTAGTGTCTAACAATGCCTGAAACTCCAGTATTAAATACTCATTTTTTTTAATGTTGAAGAGGTATTACTTTACAGGATTCTCTCTTATAATGTAAATAGCCCTTTAAAGGAGAAATGTAAATCCCTTTCAGGGCTGGCAAAAACGTGTTACTGTATCTTGAAAATGTGTCTGGAATGTGGATGGTTAAAGGAAACAGGAAAGGTAACAGAAATATGGGAAAAGATTTCTCTGAGAAGATGTCAGTGAAAAATTGTTTCTTAAGTCCCTGAATTTATATCTAGCAGCTTGAGGACACATTCTCATGAAATTGTGATTGGTAATGTATAGTTTTTACTGATGGGTTCTTTAAATGCACATGATACATTTTTTTGAATATTGACTGGCTATATCAAGAAAAGCTAATTATTTAAAAACATTGTTCATGAGTACTAGTATTGTCATATTTTCTGAAACTATTCTGTGTCCTACATAATGGTGAAAAGAGAGCTTAATTTTTTTTTGAATAGCACTATGAGATCACCACAGAGAGACTACTATAACATCATATAACAAACTATGTCTTGGAAACAATCAGATGTGGTTGCTGTGATTGTATGTCCATGGTGAAGGCTGTTGATATTGGAGAGTGATGTTGCATTTTCAAGGATATTCAGTGGATCACTGAATTTATTATTTTTTTTCTTCCTCTGCATCTATTACTCTACTTGTCCAGTTACAATTAGAAAAAAATATAGGGGGAAGGGATGAAAGAAGGTGAAGGGATTAGCAAAGAACATATATGTATAACCCATGGACTCAGACAATAGTGTGGCCAGAGGGAAGGGGGCAATGGGGGCTGGATGGAGAGGGGCAAAAGGGGAAAGTGGGAAGATTGGCAATAGTGCCAACAATAAAAATAAAGAAAAAAAGGAACAATTACAATGAAGATCCTACAGCATATATGGAACATAAACAAATCAAATCCTACATGTTAGGAGCTTGTACTGTAGAATGTTTTATTAAGATGTGCAAATAAAATAATTTACAAAAGAATCATGGCCTTATTAAAAAACATATATAACTGATACGTAAGAGTATGTGTGGATACTGCGATCCAGTCTGTGTTTTGTATTATCCTTTTGGGTTTTACAAGAGGTAGTGAGAAATCAGGGGACTGATAAATAACCTTGAGTTTCCCCTTCTGTGAAAAACGTAGGCTAATGAAACCTTCTGCACACCTCTCCAGGATGCTGTAAGAATCAAAGGAACTATTGTGTGTAAAATGCCTTCTGAGCTATGATGGGTCCGATAGAATCACTGCAGTTTGTTCAGAAATATTGGGTGGGGGAGACCAAGGTTTGGCACTGTTAACATATCTGTTCATGTGTCAGGAAACAGTACGGTTGTGTGCAGGGAGTGGGCGATTTCTGGCAACTGCATGAAGCCCTTGGAATGTAATTTCCTCCCAGTGCAGAGGTGCAGTTTTCTTTCTTAGTGGGGCCATATCCTTATTCCAGTTCTCAATCTTCCCCAACCCTGAAGTGTGAAGAACAACATTCTGGGAGGAAGTGTTTTCTATATACTTTCCCAAATGATCTGAGAGTGGAAGAAACAGTTTCACAGACTGTTTTGTTTTATGGAAATTTCATCAATTCTCAGAGTTTATGGAGCACAGATTAAGGGCGGAAGGGTTGCAGCTATGCTCAGAACACTGGTCCCTGCCAGAATCTCACCCATCAGGTTGTATGCCTTGAGTTAATTGATTCATTTTAAACTTGACCTAAAATTATCAATAATGCAATGTCACAAAAATAATATTTATATAGCGTTTTGGGGTATGTTGTATGGAATTTAGGCATGTCTATTATGGATCTTGGTGAAAATGCATTTTATTTTCTTTGCATAATAATAATAATAATAATAGAGAAAATGAAATATGAAGAATTGAAAGGGCAGATATTAAATATTGAATGTGTTTAACCCTTCCAAATAAAATATTTTCAAAAATTTTTAATAAGGAGGGGGATTGAGACACTGGGTAAAAAGGTGAAGGGGTTAAAAAGCACATATTGGCAGTTATAAAATAGTCACAGAAATGTAAAGTGAAGCATAGGGAATATAGTCAATAATATTATAATACTATGAATGGTGTCAAGGGGTCTAGACTTAGGGTAATCATTTTATAAGTTATGTAAATGTCTAACCACTAGGCTGTAAATCTGAAGTTAATATAATATTGAATGTCAACTATAATTAAAAAAGAAAAAAATAATTTTTAATGAGAAACCTGAGCTTATTTTCATTTATCAGGTTTAACGCTTGAAACGACTATGTGAAATTTTTTATCAAGACTTGTAGATGGATGATCTCTTTAATTTTTAAATATTCTGTTGATGAGGCACTTAATTCAAAATAATTCTTGTCTTTTATTTCAGTGATTTAAAACAATAACAACCTACTACCTTAGAGTTCCGGAGTCAGTAGTCAGAAATGAGTATGATGGGACTGAAACCAAGGAGTTGGCGGAGCGGCATTTTCTCTGGGGGGAAGGGTTTGTCTCCAATCCTTCTCTCAGGGTCTGCCTCTGTGGGAGCCCGAACTGAGACACATGTGCAGCATGCCTGAATCTCAAACCACAAGGAGTGCACATAATTTAACTTCCTTTTTATTCATAATGCAACTTAATTTATGCAAAGATCCCTTTGCACTGGATGCTAAGAACCTGATATCTCTCGATTGGGAACCATCCCTGCACACATGCTCTTGCCCCAAAATGTCCAAATTCCACAGAGTTTAGGAAATGCCAAAGCATTAAGGGTGAGGGAGGGATTCGTCTGATTCTCGAGCTAGAAGTCCACACACGTGCCCAACATCAGTCTGCTTCTGATCCAACAGCCCTTTACTTCTGTACTTGTGACTTATCAAGAGTGGTGCATTCTCTGTTACTCCCGAGTCTTGCCCAGGAGGCTGATTTTTGGCCAGGCTGAGGCACAGAGAACTCTTGGAGACTGTCTGTGTCTTCAATTACCCAGAAACACAGCTGAGTCATTTCTTCTGTGGGCTCTGCAGTGGAGAGCAGAACTCAAGCCTCTTTGAGTTTTGAGTCCCCTTCTCTGAGGAATTTTCCAGGGTTCTTTTTCCTAAAAAAAACAAGGCATAAGAACTTCTTCCTCTGTTATGGGTGCTGAAATGCGTCCCCATCCCAATTCATATGTTGAAACACTAGTCCCTCAAATGTGACTGTATGTGGAAACAGGGCAATTAAGGTAAAATGAGGTCATGTAGGTGGGCCCTAATCTGACATGACTGTGTCCTTGTGAAACTATCTTAGGACACAGGGAAGACCATGTGAGCACACAAGGAAAAGACAGTCGTCTAAGCCAAGGAGAGAGACTTCAGGAGGAACCAGACCTGCTGACACCTTGAGCTTGGACTTGAGCCTCCAGAACTGTGAGAAAATAGATTCTTGTTGTTTAAGCCTTCTGGTCTGCAGTACTTTGTTTTGGCAGCCCTAGCAAACCTCTACTCCTTCCGCCAGTCCTGGGTTTCTCGTTCTTGCCTGGGAAAGTGGGGAGAGGCATTGGAGGTGGGATCCTTACAAGTGACAGAGGGAGGTGGAGAGGCCGAACCAGGGGAGGTGACAGCAGAAGCAGAGGTTTGAGTGATGTGACTGCTGGAAAGTGGGGGCAGGGCACAAGCCAAGGAATGCAGGTGGCCTGAAGAAGCTGGAAAAGGCAAAGACACAGATTTGTCCCTAGAACTTCCAGAAGGAATGCAGTCCTGCTGCTACCATGATTTTAGCCCCATGAAATTGACTTGGACTCTGAACATGAGAACTGTAAGCAAACTGATTTGTGCTGTTTTAATTTTCTAAGTTTGCAGTGTTTTGTTACGGTAGTGATGGCTGCCTCATACAGGGTTGATGTGGGTGGTACGCGACGGCATCCACAACAGTCCATCCTTATGGCATTTGGATCCCCATGCTTTGTAAATAGGTGCACTGTATTGTATTATTCAAAAATGTTTTTGAAATGACTTGTCAGTCAATCGAAATTTTGTAAGAGTTGAAATTATATTTTAAAGTCTCTGATAGATTTTTCTTTCAGATGAGATCAGGCGCATTCAGGGTGGTATGGTCATAGACAGATTTTCTTTCACTGAAAATTTCTTGGCTATAGCACAAGGATTCCAAATCCAATGCAACATTTGCATAGTAAGTGCTTCCAACTAATGAAGCTCGATCTGTTGGAATGTCTGCATTGTTGGATCGTCATCATGCAGGCAGCTTGTATAACACTAAATGGACCATCAGCCACCAATGGGCACAGGAGCTCAACATATGTGAAGACTCAGGATCAGGACTGCCCCCTGTTGTTGAGCCTGCCAGGGGCCCCTGCCCAGCCATCCCTGCCTGACTTCTCCTGTTCCAGCCCCTGAATAACTTCGGAACTCTGTGCTCTGTGACCCTCTACTTGGACACCTGGGATATGAACTTGTTCAACAGCTCCATGGTCCTTGCTCAAATGGCTGCTGACAGTGAACTGTGCAGATGGTAGAATCTTTTCAAATTTAGTAGAGTGAGAAGGGACAGGATGTGCTAGATAATGCTCATCTTGCTGGTTGCCTTTAGGGACAGGTTAGGAACACACAGGGGCCAACCCTGGATGAGGCACTTGGTGCTGGAGAGAATGTGACTTGGGGGCCTTGAACACTCCAGGCCGTTCTGACCCTGAAGGTTGAGATCAGTGTCTCCATTCAGGGCAGCCAGCAGGAAAGCTCTGGACCAGGGCTTTCATAGGTTGGTATGCATCAGAATCACCTGAAAGCCTTGCTGAAACACAGATACTGGGCCTCATCCCCAGATTTGGATGCGGCAGGTCGGGGGAGCAGCTCGAGAATTTCTGTTTCTAAGATGTGTCCAGGTGATATTGTCAGTGCTGGTGGGGAGCCATACTTTGAGAACTACGGGTATGGACCATGCCCTTTCTAATGGGATTCAATGAATTTTTTCACTCTTCTTAGATAAATGTCTAAAATCAAACCTTTAAAACATGTATCCTTCTGTCTTTAAGAATTTTTATGGTATACAAAATAATCCTGCCATTCACACATGTATGATGTGTGGTTTTGAAAGCAGGAGGGCAATCCAAATAAAATATTTTTTTATTTTGCTGCAACACAAAACTGAATTTCATGTTATGTGGCCACTGTGTGTGCATGAATGAGCTGGTGGCAGTCAGTTGCTGGTCAGTGAATCTACCCAAAGGCCAGTGTCAACATCTCAAACCATCTTGGTTTGCTACTCGTGGCTGTTGTACATTTTAAGGGCATAATTATATGTCTTCATGCCGGGCCATAACCTCAAATGGCCAACTGGTTCAGGCAAACAACTGTGAATGAGTGAAGAGTGCTGGGTGGAGAACGTGGTGGGCTTGCGTAAATCTAAGAAGCCACTAGAGCTCCAGATGATGAGGCCAGATGGGTATGTGGGCCACTTCGCCATGTTTTCCAGTTTTCAAGAGATGCAAGAAATCCAGATTTTGCATAAAATCTTTTCTTTTTCATGTCAGCTCTCTGAAGGCCCAACAAAATGCATTGGAAGCCAATTCTAAATTTACTTTTACCATCAAATAATACCCCACAATTTGAGCATTAGTGAACATTAACAGCAGTTTCATTTTAATGAAATGAAAAAAAAAGGTCCTACAGAGTTTCTTTCTGAGGGCAGGAGATGGAGTGGGAGGTTCTTCACAAAACAGCTAAAACAAATTTTAAGAAGTCTGTCCTCAGTGCCACGAGTACATAGTTCCATGCCAAACAGAGATTGTATTCTCTGTGCTGGGCCTTATCATGATTTGCATTCTTCTGCTAGCCTGAAAATCATTTTGGGAAACAAACTTCCAGTTGTTGAAAGCAGATATAATTTTCCTAAAGTGAAACAATTTGCCATTAAAATATTTTTATCCAGGGGCCAAAGTTGCTGTCCGACAGCTGAAGTGTTTATGGTCAACTCCCAATTATCTAGAACCAGGCCATTGGCTTTTCATGGTAATTCTCCTTTCCTTCGCGGACCCTTGGCCTGTTTTATTGCTCGTCCCACGGCCATCACAAGCCTGGCAGAGCGATAGGATGTGGTTTTACTAGCAATTCTGTTAAGAGTCAGGTTGAGAGGCTCTTGGAATACAAGCCTTAATTTGCAGTTAGGGTTTTGGCATTTTTCATCTATGCATTTTCCTGCCAACCCAGCTTTCATTTAAGTAGCTGAGGATGACTAGGATTTTCGTTTCTTCTCTTTCCAAAACACTCAGGATTTTTGGTGTTTTGCCTTGAGAAGAGAAAGTTCCAATTTTTTTTTTTAATAGAAGTAACGGGATAAACACTGGATATCACTGAAAGCTAAGCAAAGGATCGGCCTATGGAGCAGCCAGTGGTGTCTTTGACAGATCACTTTGCATCTTGAGGCCTTAGTTCCTTCACCTCAAAAATGAGGAAGAGGGGCAAAAAGCAATGACTTCCCCTACTGTGGTGCTCTGGGGAGCCCCAGCCTTTCTACTCAAGTGCCTCCAAGGAGCTGGGGAGGGAGGAGAACGCCTCTGCCACTTCATGTACGGCCACTCTACTTTCATCTGCACAAATGTGGATGCTGCAAATTGTTTGAAAACCACAATTCTTGATAATCTTCTTAGAAATGTTTCAGATGCCCTATAGTCAACATGGAAAACTTCCATGCTTGCAGTTTCCCATGCACAGATTTTATGTCATATCTCTTTCAGAAACCCTCTTCTCCCCTTTTGTTGACCAGTCAATCCTTATTCATTTTTAAACTTTTGGTAAATATACCCAGTGTCTTAAATACACTTAGTTCCTTGAGAGCAGAAATTCTGTTTACACTATACTCAGCTATAAACCACACAGTCCCAAGCACATAATAGAAACATACTGGTTGATGCATTCAGATACATTTTTATAGTTTAATCAGTGAACACATTGATATTATCATCTAGGCACCCAGGTAATCAAGGAATATAACGTTGTTTTCCTTTAACATGGATAAATTTCTATTGATAGCTCTTCCTTCCATCAGTGTGAGGGAAAATCATAACTTGGAATTCTTCCCTTCCCAGGGCTGCACCTGAGTTCTGGAAGTTTACTTAGTGCTGAGACATGGGAGGTGGGGGCTCTCTAGTCCTTGGCATGGATTTCAGGTTCTTGCAAAGACTGTGCCAGTTCCCACCCACAGGACCCCTTCACATGGGCTCCTCTCTCTCTGCCTCCATTTCCTCTGTCCTCTCTTAGAGATGGTCTGTTCTCCCCTCAGGACCAAGTTGTTTTCCTTTTTCATTTGAATCTAGGGAGAACTACTCCTTTAAACTGAAATTTATGCCATGGAAACTCTCCCCAAATATTTGTCTATGTCCAGAGTTCTTTCCATTCTTTTAGGACTTTGACTTTTACAGACCAAAGCCATGGGGTCACCTCTCTTTCTGCTTCTGGCCTCGTGATGCTTCTGGCTCGCACCTCTGGGGATGAGCTCAGAATGTCCCAAATACTTGAGTGAAGGATGGAGATGGTGGGGTGGAGCTAAAAAAAAAAGGAAAATTGACCCATGGAAAGAATTCATTGGACTGTAGGTCCTGAGTTAAACAGCCTGCAAAAATTCTGATGTTGTTATAGGTTAGAGTAAACACCAATCAAAATAAAATGCCCATTTTAATATTTTGGAGTGGCAATGATATAAAAAGATTAGTATATGTGTACTCACATACATACTGGTGGGAATATAAATTAGAACCACTTTCCTAGGCTGAAATTTTGCAATCTATCAAAAGCTTTAAAATAATAATATTATTTTGGAGAGTAATTCTGCTTCTAGGAATTTATCTTAAAATATTACTTGTGTTAAAGTTTTTTATTGCAGTGATATTTATAAAGGTGAAAAATTATAAAACAGCTTAAGAATACAATACACTGGTAGAGGATTGGTTAAATAAATTATGATGTGTTTATATGATACGATTTATCTTCCTGTTTTGAATACTATTTTATGACATAGACAAATGTTCATTGTATTCTCCGAAAGGAAAGAAGGTTATAAAAGACTGCACACAGTTTGGTGTTAACTATGTATGTCTGTGTATGCTCATACACATACATACAGACACAGAGGCAAATGTGAACAGAATTCCACTGATACCCAATGATTTTCTCAGAGTAGTGAAAAAATAAAAGTGATTTTCAAATCCTCCAAATATCTTTTGCCTTTTCTAAAATTTCTACAGTATCCATGTATATCAATCTTACATTTAAAAATTTTAAATTTATGAGTGTTTAGGAGGGAGATAACATTCTTGGACACTTTTGTTTTCCCTATAATATTATGATAAAATTTGTTCTCCTATTACTATTCTTGCACACTGGTAGTTTAGAACTAAATAACTGTTATAAGTGAAAGGATCTAATGACTCATATACAAAGGTTTCTCTTTTCTTCTTTCAACTTGGTATTTAACAGTGGTCCTGCCTGCTTCTGAATGACAGCTGTCTACCATGATACTATGCTACATTGCAACCATACAATACACCAATAAGAAGAAAGGGAAATATGGAAATAAGGTAGTTAGTGGAGATGAATTGGGTAATTCTGAAATTTTGGTGTTCTAGAAATGCTAAATAGTAAAGGACCAGCTAAATATGTTGACTCAATTAATTATTCTTTTTGCCATATAGGCTCCAATCTGACAGAGCATTATAAGGCCAAGAGATTCCTTAGACTAGACATTGCAATTCTCAAAATTGTTGTGGTAGCGACAGCCCCAATTCCTCCCTAGGAATTTAGATGCAGTGAAGGTCCTTCCTCTTAATTGATGAATAGAAACCATTTGAAGAAGTAAAGTGAAAAATATTGTAAAACCCATTAGAGATTATGATGGTGATGATCTAAATAGGAAAGCTCAAACTTCTGTGCAAATGTTTGTATATGTGTGCGTTTAAAGTATTTATTTGACAAAGATTATTTTCTATAAGTTTTATAAACAGCATGTATTTAAAAGGACATCAAGAATGCTTTCCAAATCAGGATATTTCTGGCACTAGAATAACGGTACAGTCACTCAGAAGAAATTAATATGCCAAAGTGGTAAAGTAATTGAGGCGGCCCTACATGTAATTCAAGCGAAAAGAAGGCACCATTTCCCAAATCGCCTGCATCTGACACATTGGCTTCCCCTGAATGACCCACATCCTCGCCAGAATACTCCGTTTCTTTTGGATGGTGGAGACCCGGTTTTTGTATTTTGTTTTCTATGTAAAACACAAGGGGTTAAATAGAAGCAGAAGCCTCTTTTTCTATGGACTTTCCCAATGAAATTGAAAAGGGTGTAACTCACCCAAAAGTTGTAGAGTAAACCAAAAACTGAACTTCTCTCAGAAGACCTGTGGAGGAAGAATCTAAATACACCGAAGGCAGGTTTTCTTTTTTTTTTTCTATTTAGTGCTAAACTATTTCTATCACTTTTGGTGAAAGTAATCTGATAAAAGCATTATTTTTAATTAAGTAAAATGCAAAATATCTTCCCAAGGGTATAAATGAGTTTTAACACCTATCCAGTTTTAGCATTTGCTTTGCCAGGTCACCTTGATATTTCAGAATTGACTTCTCGAATGTAAAATAAGAATTTGAAGCACACCATTGGTGTGACTTCAGAATATGGTGTCTGAGGCTAGGGAAGAGTTATATCCTTTTTAAGCAGAGTGGGCACATTGCAGCCTGAGCCCTTTGAGGTGGGCTTGGTGGTATGCACCTAAATAGGTTTATTACTGAAGTCCAGTGTTTCAGAGCACACATGGGTACTTTTTGGCTGTTGTCAGGGTGAAATACTCAAATTACCCCTCTCTAGTCTGCTTGTTTACAATCTCCTCTTGAGGTTGCAGTGTGCCTGGATTGTACTTAAAACACATAAATCTCCCTTCAAAGGTAGCTTGGGAGTCTCAAGTGTGGTTAGGGAGTTTTAAATGGAAAGGCTAAGCAAGGCCTATGAGCCCTCTCAAATGTAGGCATTGCAGTTTGTTTGAATTACAGCATAATCTAGACTAAAGAATAAAATCGCTGTGATAATTTAGCTAAAGACTAAAGTACAGGCGCTGCTGGAAATGGACACTTCTGTAATCACCGAAGAAAAGCCCCGTATTTATTTGAGGCTACCTTGGAGCGCAGTCAAATGCAATTTCACCCCAGTCCCCAGAAACCAACCAACAAACTAAACAACAGATAGTCGCTCTACTTCTTAATCACCCTGCTAAGAAATTGGAATTTCTCAGATGGCTCCAACTTAGAGAAAAGTAAAATTTGTGAAGCTAATGAAAGATTACCTGCCTCGGTTCATCCTTTAAATGCTTGAATTCCAACAGTTTCAAGTATTCGCCCATGATCCCTTTCTTTCCCTAATGTATTATTTATATCGCAAAAATGCATGTTTGACTTTTTTAAGTCACACATTATAATTCTGCACTAAAACCTGCAATGAGTCAAACTGAGTCGAGCCCCATATATCTTTTGGCAGGAACTATTCTGGTGTTTAACAAAGGCTGCTTTGGCTGCTCCCTCCGTGCCTAATTTGTCTGGCCGTAGTGGTTGGTTTCTGTCTTCTCCAGAAAATGGTCCTGTAGCCAGTGCTTTCTATTTTCGTTGCTTCATAGCCATCACAGGCTTCATTTCCCTTGGAAGCTTATTTTCTTGGCTTCCCCTGCCAGCTTTATGACTTTGTAATCTCCATTATAAGAATTTGAGGGGAAGTACATATCTGCATCCCATGATCAAAACACTACTTTTGATATTTGGACTAATGCCAAGACTTATAATAGATATTCAAAGTGAAGCTAAAGTTGCATTGAAAGATCACTTCTCACAGTTGACACAAATGTTACCTTTCCTATTGATTAAGTATGTTGTACCGGGGGACATAGTTTAATAACACCTGCACATTCATGTCGAAAAAATCTCTTACTTGCTACCATCTACATTTTTCATTGGCCATTATTTTCTGAGAATCAGGGCATCCTTTCCCTCTGGGCGTAACTGTGGTAACAATAATTCTGGCTTATTCTTAGCTATGACCAGTATAACAGTGATTCTGCCGACGCTTCTGTTCTCTGCATGCTGCCTTCTGTATTTGACTAAAAGTTGCCGTCCCTTGAAAAGACACGTGGAAGGGTTTTAACTGCCTGTTGGATTTAAGAGAACACTGTCATACAAAACTGACAACTACTACACTGATTATCTTCTCACTTGAAAAATACTGTATCTCATGTGTTTAGAATATATTGTGAGGGTGAAAAGCTACAAAAATCAATCGAGAAATGCCTGGTCGCATGAGGGGAATATGTAAGGAAAATGAATGTGGGGACAAGACGGACAATCAGATAACATTTATAAAGGAAACGAGCCGCTGGCGGGGGATATGTGTTTTTCTCACCCTGAGACCACTCTGTTAGCGTACCTCTCCTGACTCCTCTTTGTGCCCCCACTCCCTCTGCAGTAGGGGCAGCTGCAGTGAGCTCTCCGTGGTGAGGTGCAACGGAGGAGCCAGGTGCTTTCCCTTCGCCCCTCCTCTCCCACAGGGAGCTTTCTCCTTTGCATAAACCTCACCAGGGCAGGTCTCCAGACAATATGTGTGTCTAGAATGGAGGAGTTGTTCGAATTCTGCAATTCAGTATGATAAGTTTATTTGTCCACTTTCTCTAATAATGGCTTTATAAGGAATAAATACAATATATTGGCAGTTACAAGACAATGTCTTATTCCTGTTTCTCAGTTGATTAAGTACCTGGAAAGATGCCTTCTAAAATACAAAGATTATTTAAACAGACACCCTAAGTCAGCCAGTCTGGCTGTTATAATGGTGGGAGCCAGATGTGCTCTTCTCTTTAAATAATCAGAACACTGGGCATGATACATGAAAGAACTGTTCCAGCCATTGGGCAGCAGGGAGAGCAGGGCTGGGATTCCCAAGAGAGGGGAGCAGAAATGGGGAACCACATTGTTGGCCTGACCTGTGTGGAGGCAGTTCTGGACCTCGGTGGGAGGAGAGGAGATTGAGACAGAACACAGAGGTCTTACTGAGGTGAAGAAAGAGATAACAATAGTTGAGGAGACAAAGGAACCTAAAATTTGTGGGGGCAGAGATGAGGGAGCTATGCAGTTGGAGGGGCTGGCAGAGAACAACCCTCTAGAAGTCTTCCTGGAGCTCTTGAGTTTTGGGCTAAATACTGATTTGCGTTATTGTAGTATGAAACTCTATGAGGTCAGGCAGAGAATACATGTCGATCAATTCAAGTGAAACAATTGTTTAGAATTCACAGACAGCTGGGAGGATTTGACTTTCAACCAGCTAGAATAGACAGGCCTTGCTGAGTACCCGAGGCATTCATTTGAGACTCAAGAAAGGTTGTACCTATCCAAACCTGAACTTGAAGTGGTTTATTATTTGAAGAAAGGCTGTGATTAGTTAAGATGCATATGGTAAACCCTAGAGCAATCACTGAAAAAGGGAGAATGGCAGTTAATAGGGGAGATAAAATGGAACACTAGAAAATATCCAACCATAAGGAAAAAAGGGGAAAAAATTACAAAGAATAGACAGGAAAAAGGAAAACAAATAGTAAGATGATAGATTCAAACTCAGCCATACCAATAGTACCATTAAATGCAAAGTGTCTAAACATTCCATTTAAAGGCAGAAATTGTTAAAATACATTAAAAAAATCAAGACCCAAATTTATGTTACCCAGAAGAAAAGCACTGTAAATTAAATGTGACTATTTTGGAAGTAAAAGATGTACCGCACAAATACTTACTGTTATTTTTAACTTCTCAAAAAAGATTTTATTTATTTATTTAATTAATTGATAGCCAGGCAAATTTATTTATTTATTTTAGAGAGGGGAAATGAAGGACAAAGAGAGGGAGATAAACATCAATGTGTGGTTGCCCCTTGCACACCCCCAATTTGGGATCTGGCCCACAACCCAGGCATGTGCCCTGACTGGGAATTGAACCAGTGACCCTTTGATTCACAGGCCCACACTCAATCCACTGAGCTACACCAACCAGGGTATGCAGATACTTATTAACAGAGAGCTGGATTACACAAAGTGGGCCACTGAAAAAAGGATATAACCAGAGATAAAAATGGACATTTCATGATAAAAAAAGAGTCAATTCACCTAGAAAGCAAAATAATCCTAACACATATGTACCTAGTAATAAAAGATAATAAGCAAAAACTGGCAGAACTGGAGGCAGAAATAGATTCAATTGTGGTTGGAAATTTCTACACTTCTCAGTAACTGATAAAACAAATAGAGAGGAGATTAACAAGAATATAGAAGACTTGAATGTTACCATCAATGTACTTGACCTACTTAATATTTATAGAACACTATACCTAACCATGACATAATTCACAGTCTTTTCAGAGGTGCACATAAGATATTTGGGAAGTTAGTCTGGGTTATAAAACAAGTCTCAATAAACTATAAAAGACTGAAATCATACAGAATGTATGTCCACAACAGAACTAAATTAGAAATCAATTACAGAAAAATATGTGGAAAATATATGGAAATTAAAAAATATATATACTTGAAATAGCCCATGGATCAAAGAGGAAATCTCAAAGCAAATCCGAAATTTTAAAAAATTGATTAACAGTGCAAACATTATCAAAATTTGTGGGAAGCAGTTAAAACAGTGCTTAGAGGGAAATTTATAGCATTAAAATCCTAGTATTCGAAAAGAATAAAGCTTTAAATCAGTCATCTAAATTTCACCTTAAGAAACTGTTTTAAAAAATGAAAATTAAACTCACAACATTTTGCCAATAAACTCACAATTTTAGGTAATCCTTGAACACTCTGAAACACATTGTAAACTCCAGGTTAAGCATCCCTGGTCCTTAATGATTAATCCTAAATTTGTATTTCTTGAGTCCCTGATTTTCATGTTTAGATGCTACCAGGGACTCCACAGTAAGTATTTCACAAGCACCCAAAAAATCAAAGCTTCTCAAAGGTAGTGAATTAACTCCTCTTTCCTCTTCCTTTCTGCCTTCCTCCTCCTTCTTTCCTGCCCCCATCTCTCCTCTTCCTTCTCCTTTTCTAAACTCATATTGATGATGGGTACCACCATCCACTCAGTTGCCCACACTTCAAAATCTTGGGCATCTTCCCTCTTACAAATCTAACCAGTCTCTGAATCCTGCTTATTCCACCACCTAAAACTCACAAGGTCGCCCATTTTTCTCCATTCTTGTTGCCACTGTGCTGGAGTAGGACAACAACATTTCCCAGGTAGATTAGGTAACAGATTCTTAATTTATCTCCATCTTTCTCCCCCCAAGTCTGTCCTCCCATGTATCTCCTTTTACTAGGCAGTCAGGGTGATACTTCCAAAAGGTTAAGGTGATCTTGTCACACTCCTATTTATAACTTGTCTCCAGCTTTGCTGTGTTCTTGGGGCTAATTCCAGTATCTTGAACAGGGCTTATAAGACCCTTCATGATTGGGACCCTAATTATTTTATATTTTATCAATAGTGAATTTCTTCCTGTTTCCATGCTTTCTCTTTCTTCCAGGTCTTCACAGATGCTACTCCTTTTGTCTGGAATATCTTTCCTAACCCTTGCCCTTGGCACACATATGTTCTCTACCCTCCATGTTTTATGGAATCATTCCTATTTGTCCTTTAGACCCAGTTTAGTTTCGTTTATTTCTCTGTCAGGACTTTCCAGATTTTCCTTCTGCTGCCCACCTGTCTTTACTTCCAATGATCAATGCAATCAGTGACTGCAGAGAGTCACTGATTGTTATCATTCTGTATTGTAATTTCCTATTGTGTATTTCCCCTACTAGACCATAATACAATGATTATCCTTGTGGATAATATCGTCATCCTTCTTTTTGATAACCTATGGTATAAGAAGGATTCTAGAACTCTTAATTACTTGGGAAAATATGTGACAAAAATGATGTAAAGTAAGACATGGTAGACATTTAATAAGTACTTGTATAATTAATGTACTTTATCTGTGATTACATATTGTCATCACTTACTATCATAACCTATACTCTTACAGATTTTTTTCTCCATTCCACTGACAAGAAAAATATAACTGCTTTGTTTATAAGTATTGGTGCTAGGTTGAATAGATTTGAAGGAAAATTAAATGTTATAGTTTCTCTCAAGTGTCTGTACATTTTCTTATATTTTCCTTTCATTGAGAAGAATTCTGAAGTGTTATGGATATTTGCTTGAGAATCTATGACATAAGGACCTCAGAACTCATGCAAAATTTATGGACTTTTGATAGGGCTAAGCCATTTTGCTTGCCTTTCAGTTGTGTATTAATATGTTTTCATTGCCCATTCTCTACTGTCCCTTTCCTATGAATATTCAAATGGTCAGTACTAAAATTATACCATATCATCACCAAATATCCAGCACAAGATCCTTATTAGGCTAATAACAGATCCATTAGAGATTAGAAGGGGTCAGTATGCCCTTTTGGCATGGCTCTCCTACACTGTACTTTGGTGGAAAAACAAAATCATTAAAAGAACATTATGCACGAATAGTCATTAAGCCATGTTATAAACATTTGGTTCATTTGGCTATGTCTGGGGTTGGTTCTATTTGTCAAGCTGATAAAAGTGGCAAAGAATTTTGGGATGTTTTAAAAATATAGTCACATACTCATAATTTTAGTTATCTTTATAATATAATAAGAAGGCAATTGACAGTAAAGTAAATGTGGTCAAGTATAGTGAGATTACATTATTGTGTCAGCTCTAGTCACAAATAGAAGACATGTAGAAATGTTCTGCTCTTCCATAACCCTCGAGCTATAAGGAGGGGGAAAAAGTACCAGTAGAATAGAAAAAGTATTGGATCCAGGCATGTTAATGTTTTATAAGTGTTTAATTTCCCATAAATACATTATTCTAATAAGAGAATATTACCAACAGATTAACCCTTAAATTTTTAATAGATCTGAGCATTTTAATCGGATGTTGGCTTTTGCTGTTGTTTTTGCTCATTGCAGTCAATGATCAGTTTATTGATGTTACTCATTCCTTAACTTACTGAACTTTTATTCATTTGGTACATGTCAGGGACTGTGCTGTTGAGGCCCCAGAGTTGAGTAACACATGGTCTGTGATGTCGATGAGGTAGAGGCCGTGGGTCCCCTCTGCATCTGTGTGTATCTATGGCAGTTTCTTCTCTCCGAGGAACCTTAGGTCATGCTACTTGGCCTCTAATTGAGGAGAACCTTTGTCCAAGTATCTCTCTCTGGGCCCCATGCACAGGGTAGGGGAATGCCTAAGGCAACTCTCACTGCTCCGATTTGGTTATTTTCCTTTAAAAATATTCAAAAGACTCCATGTCTACTTCTGGGTTATCATTTTTCCTTAAATACATACTCTAATTACATTTAGGTTTCTATTGATCTTTCATTTAATTTAGAGAGAAGCTTCATTGATGCATTACCTTTGTTGCTATGCAATGTCACGGAATAGTATCATTATGATTGGTACCATCTGCAATAAATAAAGAAGAAGAAGCATCCAACAAGGCTGAAGATTCAGAGCCTCTCTCCCAATCAACATGGGCCTGTATAGGGACACCGCCTGAAGATTAGTAAAACCCACACGCTAACAGGAGAGATAGATTTCTCTGAGCTTTGAAAACTTTGTTTTGTTTTGTGACTTAAAGGTTTTTTTCCCTTTTTCCTCCTGGGAATAGAAATATGGTTGTTTTGTTCCCCCTTTTTACAGGCAAACCACTTCAATAGACCATGGCTGGCGGCCATATGGTCCTATATGAATCCAACAATTAATTTAGCAAAGAAAACTCCCTGTAACAAGTTTTGACTATGCCATCGCAGGTAGTACTTTGATGATAAATGAGGAGATGATTGCTAAGAATATGATAGTGACATTTATAAAAAGGTACGTTCCCTTTAGTTATGTAACGATGGTCAAATTATTAGTTACCATCTATTTGAACCGAAGTCCACGGCACTTGTAGGAGGTACTTAACACTTTTTATGTCTAATTTTATAGCAAAAATATGGTGTTAATTTTCAAGCCGCTTACAATCTAGTAAACTTTTCAAGGCGTGCTCGTATTACCTTTATCTGTAACTTCTAGGTCTAGACTTTCGGCTGGCATGGCTTCCAAAAGTAGCTTTATGACTGTATTTCAGAACCAGTGCTTCTGGCCAAAACTAATATGTGTGGAGTGGCTCAAAGATGGAAAAACAAAGCAAAACCAACTCACGTTAACTAAACATATTAGAATCTCATAAAGGGTTATTAGGAGTTTGGGGGCAACAGCTCATAGGCTTTTGTTTTATCTCACAGATTGTCGCCTCCCTGGATGGTTCCTTCCGCTCTGACTTTTGTAGAATCAAAGCGTTAGTCTCCCAGCCGTCACTCTCCACATGCAGGGCACACACATGGTGCATGGTGAGGGCTCTGTCCCTTTATGATTCCTTGGCATCAGGAGTAGATAAAAGGGAAAGCAAAAGGATCAGAGTACTTTGTGAATTCCACTTACATTTTCCTGAAAGGTAACTGTTTAACCTCTGTCTGGGGAAATTAAATACTCTACAGCCATTCAGAGGCATGAGAAGTACACATTTATAGTTACATGAACACCATGATGAATATTTCCTCTGAAGAAATATATAACAGTTTCTTTCTATCTGATTCAATCAGCTGTTTTCAGTATGTCACTACTTAAACATGTAGCTATTGATTGCACATACCATAAATATATTAGTTGAATATGTTGAAACTTGTGGTCAGGGGCCAACATCAAAATACAATTCAGATCAATGGGATATTGCAAATATGATATTGATGGCAGAACTATCCACAATATACAAACAGGTCTGATTTCTGAAAGGAGATATAAACACTTCCTCAAAATATTTTATAAGTAGAGATAAAACAGAGTCCCTACCTTCCCCTTCACCGAATGCAAATAGAATTAGCAAATAAGATCTTTAACAATCACTGGAATTTAGCCCTGGCTGGTGTAGCTCAGTGGATTGAGTGCAGGCCTGCGAACCAAAGGACTGCGGTTCAATTCCCAGTCAGGGCACATGCCTGGGTTGCAGGCCAGTTCCCAGCAGGGGATGCATGAGAGGCAACTATACATTGATATTTCTCTTCCTCTCTCCTTCCCTTCCCTTCTAAAGATAAATAAATAAAGTATTTTTAAAAAATTAAAAAAACACTAAAATTTATATATGATGACACTACCTATTTCCATATATGAAGCTGAACATCTGACTGCAACCCCACAAGGCCAGGGCAAAACACTGGAATGAGTCCCAGAGTCATTTCTTTCTGGGACAGCTTTGGCACGCACAGCGGTGACGATAAAAGTGCTCTGAAAGGGTTAAATAATGTGACTACTGTTCCTCCAGAGCTGCCTTCCATGAATCTCTTGGCTTTCAAACAGTTTGGCACCCCATGACTCTTTCAATGTGTCGAAGTCATGACATGCTCCAGGAAGTTTACCAAATCGTTTGTACTATTTTATTTAGCCTGGCATCCAGGATTCCAGGGCATTTACAAATCAGTATGAAAACCTTAGAGAACACCAAAAATGAACTATTTACATCAAAGGAGAGAAACTTAAAACATTTTAGAAAAAAATTAAAATAAGCAGTAAATATTAGTTTAATTTCTCTGCAAAGTCCTCTTTTATTCGTTTAATTTCTTTGCAAAAATCTTGGTTTACACTAGATATTTCATCCAACTTTGCATGTGAACTCAGACTTAGAGGCATATAGTCAGATTTTATATTTCATCATATAATTACTTTTTATGGCTCCAGGAGAATGAATACCATAATGGGAAGAATTTCTAATATGGAAGAATATCACCCACCATTATATAGTCTTATGTGCATTTAAGAGTTACCCAAATTTAGTCTATGTTCCTGACTTGTATTTGGTTTAATTTTATTAATTCTTTTATGGCCATTTTTCTTTATATATAAAATGAAGAAAATCATTATAATCTGTTTTGGGGGGCTCTTGTAAAAATTAATAAAATAAAAAGTGGAACAATCAATCCTGCTTAATATATTTTTTGAGAAGCTGGCAGAACAAAGTGTGATACTGACATTGTAACTAATCATAGCCCCAATTCTTCAGAAGGCAGTAGCTAATTTTCCATGAGTCTCCTGGACTTACCACATTGCAGTAGGAATGTGCATTGAAATGGGTTAAAAGTCTACACTTAAAAAAATGAAGAAACATTACCCTTCATATGCCATCAGAGTGATCTTTCTAAAAAGCAAAACTGTCATTTTACTTCGGTGTTAAAGATTCCTCAGTGATTTCTTCATCATCTTCAAGGCGTAGTATACACAGTATGGCAAGAGGCAGGTTCAATGATCGATTTTCCTGCTTCAGACCATCATCCTAATATGTACCCTGAACTTACTATGCCAGACTTCAGAGAGCTCCCTGAAGGCACCAAGGTCTACCAAGATTTCCTGACTCCATAGGTGTTGGTCTGTCTGCTCATGTGTCATGTCCTCATCACCTTCCATCATCAACCCAGTGAACTTTCTTCAGCCTTCGAAACTCAGCTTCCGTCACCTCGCCTGTGTGCCTATTTCTGACCTTCCAGTTGTCTGCAAGAATGCTGTATTTGTTTTATGCCTGTCTCCCAAAGCACTGTGTACTCCTGAAGTGCAGGGTCCCTGTTCTAGGTACCTTTGTATTTCTAGCACCTAGCTTAGTATTGCTGGTTGCACAAATGAATAAATTGATGAAACTCTGGTATGAATTATGCTGTGACTCCTTGGAAGCATTCGGAGTTAGAAACCACTAATAAATAAAACCACTCCATCTTTTTAAGGTTTGGCATCAATTGTGAGATGGAGCCAAGAATTACTTCTCCAAGAAGGCACTTGAAGATTAAAGCAAAAGATTCGTAACTGACACAGGCTTGGTTGGAGAACATGGCTTCAGTATGTGGAGATAGTGGGTTTCTTAATTGAATCCAAGAACTAGCGACAATTTTTTGGAATCAGTCAAAGCAGTTCTGGACAATCATAGGCCTCCTTCCTGTGTAGGTGCAGAGTCTTGACCACCAAGTTTATGGTATTGTGAGGAGTAGACCAGAGCACATGCATATGGTCAGATCTCAAAGAGGAAGAGGGGAAGAGATGATCCAGGCCTGCATATTTTTTGGTCTAGACCTATGAATCACTTAAGTCATGCTTTTTCTTTTGGGAAAGAATTAGTGCAGGGACAGAGAGGCCAGAAGTGTTACTTGAATGGATATCTTTCTACATGGGAACATGAAATCAGGGAAAACTTAGCTCTCTTTATTTACCTTCTTTTAATACCACTACCGGTTGTCTTCCCAATTGTCCTATCTCTGTCAGTGGCATTACTCTTCCTTAGCACTCAGAGTAAAATTAGAGAGACACTTTTCTAGTTGTACTCTAACACTATTCTATCCTCTGCCAAAGAACAATTGGCAATGACCTTCCAGCCTGTGATTTCAGCCCTGTAACTAATTATTGGTATGTTATCATCTAACTTTTTAAATATAAAGTGATACCTGATTACTTTGAAAATTACAAATGTTTCAGATATATTAAAGTAAGCCTCTCTAAAAGTATCCTAGTCTTTTAGACTTTTCCCCTTTCTGGAGATAAGTATTGTTCATGTATGTATCTCCAGACTTTTTTCTAAGCATTTACACATGTTTAGATAGAAGAATTTTGAAAACCACATATACTTAATAATAACCAATAGACATTTTATCACATTATATTTTATTTATTTACGTAATTGTTTTTAACATTCCATAGAATGAATGCTTCATAATTTCTTTCATTATTCCCCTGCTGCTGGATACTTAGTTGTTTCCAATTTTTTAGTACTACAAAGACTAAAGATTTTATACACCCATCTGTCTTATTACTTCTGTAAGAGAGATTCCTGTAGGTAAAACTATTGAGTCAAGTAAGTTTTACATTATAATTTTGCTAGATATTTCCACATTTTGCTTAAAAATCTGTATTAATATATTGTTCCCATTTCCCAAAACTTATAGACCCTGGACATTATAAGTTTTTCAAGTTTTTATCAATTGAATGGGTAAAGTGCATTTTATTGTTTTAATTCCATTTTTTATTACTTATGATGTTGAACATAATTTTGTGTGGTTATTAGTCTTTTGTATTCCTCTTATTATTCATAATTTTTTGCTCATTTTTCTTTGGTAGTTTAACTTTATCATATATAATGAACTTTTAATTCTATATCTGCTAAACATGTTGCAAATATTTTCTTACAGAAGTGGCTTCCTTTTTATTTTGTTTAATAGTTAACCTTTTACTTATGTATTTTAATGTCAACATTTTCATAGACTAAATTTCCATATAAGCATCACTATCTTATGGGAGTTTCTGTTCTGTACCACTGATCTGTTGATCTATTCTTCATACTGTTTTAATTCTGTAACAGCAGTCTTTAATAAAAATAATATCTAATATTTACTGAACCTCTAACCTATTAAATCTTCACAACTACCTTGTGTGGTAATCAACATTATTGTCACTGTTTTACTTATTAAGAAACTGAGCTCCAAAGAGGTTGACTAACTTGCCCATGGTTACTGAGCTAGTGTACAGCTGATATGGACTGGAACTCCAACATTTTCGATCCAAGGCCGACATCAGTAAGCACTGTACCACGAGCACTTTCCATATATTTATAGATTGCTTTGACATTTGGTGTAGCACGTTGTCCCTCAGTGCTGTTCTATTTCACATTTTTCTAATCGATTTACTCTCAAGAGTGAATTTTAAAATCATATTGGCAGATTGAATAAAGAGTTCTATTGAGTTTTAAAAAATTAAATTTTAGATTATTTTTGAGAAAGAAATGCCATCATTATGACCCAAGTGTCACCCTCACCCAAACTCATTTGTTGTTGTCTTAACCCTTTAGTTCTTCAACATGTGATCATACTTGGAGATAGTGTCCTTAAAGCAGTCATTAAGTTAAAATGAGGTTATTGGGGGAGCACTAATCCAATACGACTGGTGTCATAAGAAGGAAATTTGGAACAGGCAGATTCAAAGGGAAGGCTGTATGAAGATACAAAGAGAAGACAGCTGGCCATCTATTGACCAAGGAGAGGGGCCTCAGAAGAAACTAACCCTGCTGATACCTTGATCTTGGACTCTCAGTCTCCATAACTGTGAGAAAACAAATTTCTGTTGTTTGAGCTGCCCAGTCTACAGTGCTCTGCTATGGCAGCCTTAGCAAACTTATATAGTCATTATCATAATTTACTGTCTTCTCAACTAGAAAAATGTTTTGACCTTTAGTTTATTTAGTCCTTTTATAGGTTCTTCAGTCAGGTATAAGTGTGTTCTTCAAGTACCCATTAATATTTCTTGTTATTCTTGTCCTTATTCACTTTATTGCTTTCTGTTATCCCTGTGAATTAGATATTTTTCATTATATTTATAATTGGTTATTGATTTTTATATAGCTATATTTTATTTGACTATGTTACTATACTTTCTTTTTTTGACATCCTCAGAAAATGGTAGATTCACCACCACACAACTATTAGTTTTAATGGTTTATCTGTTGTCTTGGAGATTTTAGGCAGGCAAACATATAACATGCAAATAAGGGCTACCTTGTGCTATATTTCCAATATATTCATTTCACTTTTCTTGATTTATTGCATTGGCTGGAATGCTTCAGAACAAGCTTGAATAATAGTGGTGATAATGAGAATCCCTGCCTAGCTCCTGGCTTTATTGGCAATCCTTAATTATGATGTTCACCATAGGTTTTGATTTAACTTGTCAAGGTTTCTAGGAGTCCTTACTCTCTTTTTTATCAAAAAGAGGAATGGCAGAAATTGCTCTACCAGAAGCTTTTGAAATAATCTCATGGGCTTTCTCTTTTCATATGTTAATATAGTGAATTGCATGGATAAATTTCTAAATTTAAACCATCTTTAGATTCTAAGAATAAGCCTGTTTGTTTATTGTTCATTCTTCTTATAATTCAATGCTGGTTTTGAATTACTAATATTTTATTCATGAATTTTTCAGAAAGTGTGTGTCTGTGGGGTAAACTTTCCAAGTCATTGCATAACTGAAGATTAATTTTGCCTATGGATTTGAACAATAATTTAGTTTGGAATGGATTCTAGTTCCAAAACAACTTTGAAGATATTGGTCCAGTATATTCTGATATCAAGTACAGTAAATTGGAAATTACAGATCAGTCTGACTTTCTCAAGCCAGAAATATGAATAAAAATGAATGATTTGATGTACATCACAGCAAACATGGATTGCAGTGGAAGCTTTTTAGATTCCATATGAACTGTCTTGTGCCTCATCTTAGTGTTTTTACTCTACATATTTCACTGTACTACATCTCTGCTAGGTAGGATGAAGGGAGAAAATTAATTCATGTCTTCATTGCATCATCATAATTAAGTAAAAAACACTAAACTCAGAAGGAAGGTAGGAATAAGAAATGCTTATTACTCACTAGGATGGAGATTAAATATTATAACAGAGCGTCAGTTTAGAAGTGAGAGCAGAACTCAGGTCTCTCATGAGATGTAGGAGATTCCTGTTAAGAAAAAGTTTACTGGAGGAAGGGAAAAATCAGAACTTTTGCACAAATGACAAGGTGGCCCTGGCCACTGCTAAATCTCCAGGGGCAATGCCAACCTGAAGCACACAGGTACTTGTGCACTTGCTTGTTCTGACTATCGCTCTGTAAGACCTGGAACTTTCAAGTATGAAAAATATTAAACTCCCTTTTCATAATTACCTACATATGTTTAAACAGTATTTGTATATATAAAAATCTGGAACCTCTATTAGTTTCTAAGGATATTTAAAGTACTGATTTACAGTAGAAACTCAATTTTCCCATATTTATTTTATTAATCTGGAAGTTATCTGTCAGATATCAATTTACTAATTTGAGATTGAGAGAATGTCTAAAGAGAAATTTTATTGATGAATCAGGTAGATCCTTGATTTGTCAAATAAAGCATGAAACTGATGGTGTATTTCACATTGCCTTGCAGGCCTCATGGAAAAGAAATGTGATAAAGAAATAACACCTTTGGATTACATTGGTTATTGCAAAACCGTATTTCTTATTTGCCAACTGATTTCAGTGTTTTCATGTTATAAATGTTGCATGTCCATTTAAGAGCTTTGTGCAGAAAAAACAATTGTAAGTTAAATAGAAAATATTCATCATTAATTTTTAAGAAAATTAAAGTGATAACTTTAAATGATAGAAATCCATAATAATTATAGAGAAACAATATGACTTGGAAACTTTAGTGTAATTCATAATAGAATATATAGTATCAGATACAAATATTTAAGGCATAAAAAGGGCATAGAACTTTTATTAGGCCTTAAATATATTTATTGAATACTCTAGACCTATGCTGCAGTTGGCCTACATTCATACTGAATGGTGTGACTTAGGAATGAGATGAACTGTCATTTTTGGTTTTGTAAAGTCAGTTTCCACTGGAGGAAGATATTTTTAGGGTTCACTTAAGAATATTATAGTTCTGCTATATTGAGCCACCAAACGCAGTTTGGCACAACGTGGTGTTTCAACAGTTGCTCCCAGTTAACAGCGACTACAGAACCCTTGGTGATCAGCTAAGGTTATTTTTAAACCCAATTCTAGATAACTGGGAGAAGTGCTGCTTTGTATTCCACGTGGTATCCGCAGCAAGTTTTGTTATCTAAGACATCACACACCATTAGTGGGATTCACTGTAAACTCCTTTTGCTATTAAGCTACTGAAAGCAATCTCACAGCAAAGGAAAACCATGGTACTTAATTAGAAAGATCACACCTTATTGACTTAGAAACTCTCTGTTGCTTAGTATAATTTATTTGCTTATTTATTCGTGGAGGGAAATGTCTTTGCCTGCATGAAGCTTGGGTGGAATTTCCCACCTCCATCTCCCACCCTGGGCTCTGGCCTGGATGAAACCACCTGATGTGTGGTTGGTTTCTGGGACCTTCCTGGGAGAACTCTGTATTCATTTAACTTGACGACAAAACAGCAACATGCTAAATAATGTGATTAAAGTTGTTAAAAGCCAAAATAAACACTTATAATTATCTCAAGAAAAACGGTGTCAGGCAAGTGCGGTCTCTATAAAGTGGGACTCCGCGTGCGTCTTTCAGGTCCTGCTGCACAATAGATCACAGTTAAAGGTCTGTTAACAGGCCTCTGACGGCTGGGCTGGGTAGCTTGTGGTTTTCTTCGAAACCCATTGGCATAATGTGAATTTATGTGTGAGGTGCAAATTGGAAGTTGCCTTCTATTGGTGCCCTTGGCAGAACAGAAATCATACTGTAGGGCTAGCAGCAGGAAGTACATTGCTTTGAAATTACCCAGCAGGGTTTCCACTTGCTGTTCTTGTTGCTTCTGAGACAGGGGCCTTATATTGTCTGGCCATGATTAAAATCAAAGTGTAGGCTTCTTTGCTGGGTGCCAGTAAACTTAGGTGAAAAACAGAAACAATCTGGAGTTTTAATTATTTTAAAATGTAATGTAGGCAAGAAACAAAGATGAAAGCATTTTTGACTAATCTATCCCAATTATTTCACATAAACGGATTTGCTGGAAAAAAAGGGACAGGGGGAGAGAGACACAGAAAGAGAGAGAGAGAGAGAGATTGCCTTTATAACAGACTTGTTAACTTATTTTACAGCCATAAAATATATCTATGCCATGTATACCACTCTTATAAAACTCAGAGAAAAATGTCCAAACATTATACTTTTTGGCAAGTAGAGAAAACCAGACATGCTATTGCCTTATTGCACATATATATAAGATGCTGTGGATATATGAAATAAGCTTTCAAAACATGGAAGAGAATTTATTGATTAATTACTTACTATCTTAAAATAGTCTGCCTGTGAGGGAGTATCTCTGTGCTATAACTAAGACTGGTCTAATTCCACAGTAGACTAGACAATAATTCCCATCATGCTGGTAGTTCCCAGAGCTGTCAGGTTCAGGGTTTCTGCCTTTCAGTATTTTTTTTCCATGAAGGGCACAAAAGCCAAGCCATCAGTTCAGAGTTAGTTATCTTTAATCGTCCACTAGGAGAAAATTTAACTCAACCTGGAGTGAAATACAGGGAATGCAAACTTGCTATCACATAGTAACAACAAGCTCTCAAACAGTAGTGGAATCAAGTTACTGGGTAAGTTGTTTGGAAATATGCTGCTAGACCCCTGAGTACGTACTGGGAGTTCATATGTTAACAAATATTTATTGAATACCTGCTACGTAGTAGACACTGTGATAAGGACTGGGCATATAAAGGCAAAGCAGACTTTCAAGGGCAGCTAGAGAATTAAATAATTACTTATATCTGGGACTGGAGACAGCGTACCAAGCTAAGGAAGTACAGTGTGCTGAGGGACCCCTAACCCATACAGAGAGACATGGATATTACATTTCCACCACAATTGCCACATATTTTAGAAGATGTGGGAGAATAGGGAAAAATATATTATTCTGATTGCATGGGTAGAAATGGCTTAGGAAAATTGGAAATGCAGGTCGCATCTCTTCCTTTAAAAATTTCCTTCCTCTGGCTCCAATCTATTGTGACATTTCATATCGTTCAGCTTTGGCAAAAAGCAGGCTTGTAGAACCTCCACAAATCCCAAGGCCCAAACTCCAAAGGCCTGTATTTTATCTGATGATACTCTCAAGGTCATCAACACTCTTGATCTATCAAAGCCAGATTTTAAGAATCTTCCACTTGAATTTCAGTCTAAAAAGAGAGAAATACAGCTATGTGAAAAAGCATCTCTGAATATCTTTTGCACCTATCTAAAGATTAAACCTGGCAGTTATACCCTTGTTTTGTTTGGTAGATACAAACACAGAAGATTCAAGTTGCCTTGAGTCGTAAGCAGCATTTGGCCATTTTAAATTAAAATCTCCTTACAAAAATTAGTTTCTGCTGGTGGAAATATCTTCCTTTTCAGTATGAGAAGTTGTTTGAAGCTTTTGTATTTCAAATGCTCATCCTGATCAGATTTTAATACAGTTCCCAAAACAATCTTTAATTTAATAAGCGTAGTATATAATTGTGGTCAGGAGACGTTTCCATGACATGTGTTGGACCAAATGTCCACATTCAGTGCTCCATCTCAGCAGCACCACCTGTTGTTGTCTGGGAGCTCTTGAACTCAGCTACGCGAAGGTCAAATTTGTGTGTTTCTTTGAGTATCTCTGTGGGGTCTCCAATATACTACCCATGTTTGTAAGGGTCTCCAATATACTACCCATGTTACAGCTTGTAAGGGCTAAGCATTAAGACTATGATGATGTTTCTAAAGTTAGAAATCTTTTCTGACAATAAAATGCATTTTCATAGTAGCTCAGACTTTCATTTTAATTGGTGAAAAGAAACTGAGGGGAGAGACTATATGTGTCTAAGATACTTTTAAATATTAAAATAATATTTGGTAGATAAGATCCAAGGTACATGTGTATGTTTTCAAAGTTACTCCTATCATTTATTATTTATCAAATATGCGTGGTGTTTTTTTTCCAACAGGGTTTAAAAACACTTGTAAAGAACAAATCTTATTTGCATTGACACGTAGAAATGGAAACTCAGGACTTGTCAAGTAGGGACCACAATGGAATTTTTCAGCATTATTCTCAGAAGAGAAAAAGGATTGTAAAAATTAGCTAGTTTTTATCTGATATATGTATTGTAAGCAGATATAAATAATAAACTATGTTTCTATAAGGGATGTTTATTTAAACTATGTAAACCATAAAAGGAATTTGAGGAGGAAAATAATAAGCAACATATGGTGCATTTTCCTACATATTATACCATTTAATCTTCCCTACAACTGTCTGGAGTAGATAAGGTGGCTTTTAGTCCTTGGCCTCTTCTTTTCCCACAATGTATACTCTTAGAGATTTCATTCATTCCTATAGATTCAATGACCATCGCTAAACTGATCATTTCAAAATGTCTACTTATGACCCTTACACCTCTCCCAATACCTGGGAAAAATGGATATGTTTGGAAGTTCCACAAGTATCTAAAACTTATCATCTTTTTTTTGCCAAAGCTACTCATCTTCCTGTATTCCTTATCGTAGTTAACCCCCTACCATCATCTATCTAGTTGTCCAAGTCAGAAACTGAGAAGTTATCTCAGACTCCTCCTTGTTGCTCATCATCTTCACACAGTCATGAGAATTACATTTCCTCAATATCTTTGAATTCCACCTTATTTATTTCCATTATTTATATCCACCTTATTTAGTTACCATTTCCCAACTGGCTCATTACAGCAACTACTGTTTCTAATATGACTTTCTCTGCTACCAGAGAGATCCTTCTCAAATTCAGAACTGTTAATAAATGAAAAGATTCAGGAATGGTTTCTCATTGCTTTTACAATGAAGTCTAAATTCTTTACAATAATAGTATGATGCAATTTAAAAAATATGACCATGACTAAGTTTCCAAGATTTTTACTTTACTACTGCTGTTCAGATCTTTCCACCACATGAGATGTTTAGTACTCAAAATGAGCGAGCCTTAATGGTGGCTCCCTATGTAAAAATCCATAATAAAATTCATTATATTATTAGAACTAAAGGTTGAAATCATATAATCATCTACATAGATGCTTAAATGATATTAAAAAATTCAATACTCATTCATGCTAAGACATAGAGTAGAAAATGACAGATATTCTAATATGATAATATATTTAATCCTCAGACCAAAGTGATTATCCTAACTAATGAAGAACAAGATCAGAGGCATTTGTACTAGACTGAAGACCAAGAAAAGACACTGGGTATCTTACTACTTGAAATGGAAGTATCTGCCATTATCATCAGATAAGAAAAGTTGGAGGCATAAGAATGGCAAATGAAGAGGTTAAACTATCTTTATTGCAGATCTATTGCTGATTTGGAATGATATTCAGATTTACTTTATTTTTTTATTTTTCAGTTACAGTTTACTTTCAATGTTATTTTGCATTAGTTTCTGGCATACAGCATAGTGGCTAGACAATCATATATTTTACAGAGTGTTGCCCCTGATATTTCCAGTACCCACCTGGCACTATACATTGTCATCACAGTATTGTTGACTATATATACTGCTCTGTATTTTATATCCCCATTGACTATTTTGTAACTACCAATTTGTACTTTTTAATCCCTTCACCTTTTCACCCAGTCCCTCAATATCCCCCTTCCCCTGGCAAACCCCAATCTGTTCTTTGTGTCTGTGATTCTGTTCCAATTTTGTTTGTTAGTTTATTTTGTTTATTAGATTCCATACATAAGTAAAATAGTATAGTATTTGTCTTTCTCTGACTGACTTATTTTGCTGAGCATAATACACTTTAGATCCATCCATGCTGTTGCAAAAGACAACCAACTGAATGGGAGAACATATTTGCCAATGGCCTGTGATATAGCTGATAAAAGGTTAATAGCCAAAATTTATAAAGAACTTATACTACTCAACACCAAAATAACACAATCCAATTTAAAAAATGGGCAAAGGACCTAAATGGACACTTCTCCAAAGACAGCAAACATATAGATGGCCAATAGGCATACGAAAAGATTTTCAATGTCAATAATCATCAGAGAAATGCAAATTAAAGCCACAGTGAGATATCACCTCACACCTGTCAGAATGGCTGTCCTCAATAAATCAACAAAGAGTAAGTGCTGGTCAGGATGTGGAGGAAAAGGACTCCCCTCCCCTCCCCACCACCCCTGTCCTGTCTCTCCCACCCACTCTCTATTGGCAGAGCCTTAAGAAAGTCTGTGACAGGGCAGAAATTTAATCGACAGGGTACCATCATAAAGCAAAAGGGAGGTTTTGAGGGTGAGGACAACATCTTGGTAATTGATATGTTCGGGAAAAATGAAACCAAGAGTTTGCTTGTGATTGGGAGAATTTACAAGGGACCTTAGGACCCAAATGCCACTGCAGCACAAGGTTGTTTACAGAGTAGTAGGACTGACACAATAGGCTACACTGATTTCGAATGAGATAATGCAGGCAAAATGGTTAAGAATTATAAAGTGCCATTCAAATATGCAAGATTAGTGTTTTTATTTTTGGTGCTATAATGTCATCCATAACTATAATGGAGGTATTTGATAAAACAAAGTTTATGAAGTCCAAAGTAATCATAAGATAAATTATAAAAAGACATTTTGCTTTTTTAGAAACATGACAATTATAATTACTTAGAAAAGATAATCATTTATTACTTTTTTTCATAATTGAGCCAATTTTATTTTACTTTGGAACTTAGATGGGTTGCAAGTTTTCCAAAGGGCACTCGTTTTTATTAGCTCTTCTGTAACAACTCACACAAGGCCTGTGAGTCCTAACAAAAATCTAAATTAAATTTTCTATAGTGACACATCTGTGTGTTATACACTGAGTACATAAGGACACTGAATTACTGAATTACATAATTACATGCCTGATTATATTAAGGTGTATCTCTGTAGTACAATAAATTTCACATTTATTTATTAATCAAGGATAACCATGACTAATGCAATTGTAATTTCATTTTAAGCTCATTATTCATGGTCATCAGTTTAGAGATAAGAATGGAATTATGTTGATAAGTTTATAAACTGATGGCCGCAGGCCAATCAGATTGCTTCATGCTCTTAAATTTTATGATGATTTTACTTATAGTGAACATGTTGATTTGAAGCAAAGATTTTGGGATTCAAGTCATGCTTAAAGAGCTATAAGTCATTTTTCATTTTAGATCTCTCATATTAAAGAAGTACATGAAAACTATTTCATGAATTTAATACCATTATAGCTTTGTAAATACTTATCAACAGAAGAGAGTAATCTGCAGTAAGAAAATAATTCTGATGCTTTAAGGAAAAATCAACATAACTAAACTTAGCAAAGCGGTAAATTATAATTGGTAAGCCAGAATATTAGAAAAAGATTTTGTAAACATTTATCTGTTTGGAGAACAAAATAAATAGGAACATTTGTTTATTTGGGGAACCAAAGTAGCCGTAACTGGGCTAGATGATGTACTTATAGGTTCCTAAGAGAAACATATACTTAACCAGAATAAAAAGTTGCAAATAGCCAAAGGAATGAAAAAGAAAAGTAGTGAAATCATTAAGAACAAGATAGGGCTTGGAATAGTAAACAGTCTCTAATTCAGATATGAATAATAGGGAAAGGAGTTTTCACTTTTTAATTGGCAACTAAAATTAATTGAACGTTGAAATAATTTTCATTGAAAACTCATCATGTGCCTATATCATTGTTTTTCCACCTATTGAATACAGTCACAATCTACTTTTTTTTCAATTTAGTAAATATTTATTGAGCATCTATTTAATGTGCAAGACTCTGCCTTTACCACAGAGGTGAAAGTTAGTAAGATATTGCCAAGCTATGTATAAGATAGCAATGTGGACAAGAGAAATATGCACACATTCTGAAAGCAAAGCATGAAGTTTCAAGTGCTGTAAGAACAATAGAAACACAATGCTTTGAAAGATGGATAGAGGGAAAGGCCATGTCCAGTTGGAGAGATCAGGAAAAGTTTAACAAAGAAAAGAACATTTGAGATAAACCACGAAGACTAGAAAGAACTTTCACAGACTGGGTAATAGAGAGAAATAGAAATAACACAAGCAATATTTATTTTGTGCTAGGCATTGTCATAATCATTTCTATTAATTATGCCATTTAACATAAAAACAACCACAGGAATAGTACTTTTACTATCACCATTCCACAAATGAGGAAAATGAAGTGTAGACACCTTAATTTGCCCCAGGTCTCATAGTAAGTGGTAAGTCCAGGATTTAGACTCCGATCTGTCTAACTGTAGGCCCTAACCCTTAGTCACTATATTATACTGCCTTGTAACAGAGTTGTTTGTGAAAATGAAAACTGGAAAAACCTACATCTTTATAACATTTATATTTTAGTAAATGTTATTTCAAAAGTTAGCATTGGTTGGAATATGATTGAAAAATGTACAATATCACAATTAGTTAAAAAAGTAAATATAAAATTGCTTTGTTTATAACAATGCCAGCATATGAGAGATACAGTAAATGCTTGGTGAATGAATTAATGAATAATGTAGAAAATACATATGCTTATGGGCAAAGATCAAGACATCAATATGTAAAGCCAATTAGTTGTAACAGGACTGTGATCTTTACCTCTTTCAAAGTCACCTTTAATTTGTATATTGTCAGCTCTTTCAGGTTTGAATAGAAACTAGGTATTTATTTTCTTTTCATGAATAAAAGACAAATGACCTCAATCCTAAAGTGTAAATGCATCAACCTGTAATAGCAATAATCAATACAGAATTCTTTTTCAGAATATTTATTAACATAAACAATCTTCCTAAATAGTTTTAATTTTTTTTACTTTTTATATTTTTTCAGTAATGAGGGATATAAATCCAGATAAATGATGCATATATCATAACTTAGGCATGCACAATTGATACCAGATGAGGCAACAATAGTTTGTATACTGACTTATTTAAGTTCCCCAGGTTGAAGTCTTATTAATCATTTACTAGTTTCATGCAATGGTGCATTCTTAAAAAAAAAGGTAATGATAGAGGCAGGAGAAATGATAAATGAAAATGGTCAAACTATTCAATAACATACTGCTGATGTAGTAAAATAAAAAAGCAGCATATTGTGAGTTTTTATTTTACTAGACTAAAATAAATTTTGTTGACTCAGAAGGAACTATTAAATATTATATAAATATTGTTTTATACTTATTTGCTTAGAAAACAGCATTTTTATACATACACGTACATATGCATATATATTTACCAATGAAGTTAAATAACTCTAAAATCTGAAGCACCATTTTTTTTCACTAAAAACAAAGGCTCTTGGTGGCAACATAAACTAAATTTGAATGTGCTGGGTTGATCTATTTACCGTGAAGCTGTCAGTTTGCAGAGGGACCACTGCAGAGAAGGCTCTGCAGCTGGTCCATGCTGAAGTACAGATATACCACGACTTGGGCTTTATGGCCTGGCAGATCCAGTGACACCCAAAACATCTGTAGCAAATAGAGATATTGTATGTAGCCTCTGGCCACCCCCCACAGAAGACTCCTAGGGTTTGGGAACAAATCCTTTCCCGCTTTGAGAAACAGCTCCTGTTCCAAATGGCTACCGTGTTCAGCAGACACTGAATACCTGGCTTAGGTGCATCCAGTGAACGCTTGACCTGAACTGTCCTTTTGATCCAAAACATCATAACGTTGGTTTTGCTTAGAAGCACTCCATCATCAAGTGACAATGCTATCTATACACGAGACAGAACTCAAGAAGTTACTGCAGGCATGAGTACATTGTGTCACCGATTGTCTTGGCATCACTTCTGCTGCTCTGATCTCTTACCCACATCCACACATGGTCCCATGTGGAGTTCCCTTTGATCGATATTGTACAACATGCTAGCACTACCTAGAATGGGACTGCTGCGTTACAGTCCCGCTTGGAGGTGGCCCAGAAGGACACTGGGGAAGAAAAAGCTTTCCAAGAGGAAAAATCACAAGCAGTTCCTCTAATTATTTACGTTGCTTGGAAGGCAAAAGGGCCAGAGATATGGACCTAGATGAATTAATGAATTGTGCCTAACAGGTTGACCAGAAATTCAGGAGGAATGTCCAAAGACTGATGAAGTGTAGACTTGGGAAAAGATTGGGTAGGCTCCTTAGAAAAGTGAAGAATGTGAGCATCCTCCATTACACAAGAGGATCTCAACGATCAGTGAACATGACAACTCTATCAGCCTCTCCTCACCAGTACCAGAGCTGGCTCGCTGGGCTCATGAACAAAATGGCGGCAACGGAATCCCCATGATTCATTAACACGCGCTTCCCCTCACCAAGGGTGATCTGATTATTGCCAGTTTAGTTATTCAACCTGGTCATGCTATTAAGATCAAATTAATATCATCCCGAGAGAGAGATAGCTACTGACACACTCTGGGAAGGCAGGGAGGCTTATACTTGGCCCTCCTTACAGTATCTTTCCCCAGAGGGACTAGCCAGTGACCTGTGGGGAAGTTGATGACTTTGGACCCCTTCTATTGTGAAAGGGGCACTGCTTCATTCTCATGCAGACTGACTCTTACTGTGCGTGGATTTGCCTTCTTGTCCATGGTTCTTCTGCAAGCATTACCATCCATAGACTTTCTATCTTAGTTATTGTCAGGTATCCAATACGACATTCTTTATGACTAAGGAACTCATTTTTTTTTGACAAATGAAGTGTGGCATTGGGCTTGTGCCTATACTATTCACTGGTTTTACCCTGAATTTCCTCATCCTTGGCCTATCAAATGCCCCCAAAATAAGTAGCGTGGAGGTTTCTAGTGTCCTTATGCTCTTAATTGTTCACCTTTGTTTTCCGAAGGAGGAAAAGTGTAGCTATAAAATCATTAATTTGATCTTTATGATTTGGTTGTATGACTGGTTAGTTATTTGTGTTTTCATTTGACTTATTTTGTTCTCATAGAGTTATGCTCTTAAATGAGATATAAAATTCCAGCATTAACTGAGTTAGTGTTTATTATTTTAAGGGTTGTTTTAATGTGGTATTCAACATGAGAATATTAATAAAGTATCATCTAGTGATTGTCATGGGCACTTATGAATGAGGTTAGTACAATCAAATAAGGCTATTAAGAGCTGCACTTAAATCCCATTTAGATTCTGATTTTGTTTAGGATCATTTTTCAGGCCAAATACTCTTATGTGTCTTTAAGGATCCTAAATCAACATCCAGACATTAGAGTCAGAAACTTTTTAAATGCCTTGTCAAAAGTCTTTAAGATTATTTAGAGAATTATTTAGTGATGTAATTTTAAGACTTTGGTAAATTTTGTATTGTTTTGATTACTCTAAAAAGGACTTAGTGTCAAACATAACTAGCTAAAAATTTAAGCAAAAGCATACTTTGAGTAAGAGAGAGAACTTTTAACAACTGAAAAATTTTTATGAGATGTTGTCTATAAAAACATGTAGATCGTTTGAGGGAAATGGCAACAAGATAAAGACACTATTATTATAAACAGTTAAATGTTCTGATGTAAATGTGGTACACCCTGGATAAAATTAGAAACAAAAGTTAAACAAAATATAGCAAGTAACTTAAAAAATATGTAACCTAGAGGTTAACATAAGCTATTCTGAAATGACTATATGAATGTTCAGAATGCAGAGCTAAAGGTGAGTGTGACAGGCATTTAAAAAATTCTCTTTGCTTCTTTCAAAGAAAAAGAATGTAGTTCGGTGTAATCTTTTCCATAATAGGAAGTAAAGCTTTACAGGCAAACATGTAGTGGTTCTGACGCAGAAAAGTTACACCTGCATCTTTTATCAGCCGAGTTAACAATATATAGCCCAGCAAAAGAGCAGTCTCAGCTTTGCCATTGACCAAATCAGGACTTTTTTTTTTTTGCAGTGAAAACATTTAAGTAATTGCTAAATAATCTCAGGCACTCCGGGAACTGGGAGCCAGGAGAATTTGATTCAAATCTTAGTTCTGCCAGTGATTATGTGGTTCTCAGTAAACAGTTCACCTTCCTGAGCCTTGGTTTATTTGTATGTGGAGCTGGAAGGGTAACTCGTGTCCTGTCTGACAGACACCCTGAATTATGAGAATCAAATGGAAACTCTGGTACACACTAGGGAAATGAATGAATGAATGAAGACATATAAAGGTATTTTGTACATTAGTAAGCTCCGAATGCAAGTGAATTATTGACTTTTATCCCAAGTTTACAATCTGATCTGATTTTTTTTTTAATTTAAAGAATGCTTGGTTAAAATATTTTGCTATGTTTGGATGTAGGTTTTTCAAAAACTGTATGAACAAAAAGAATAGCAATGAGTTAGGCTGGTTGTCACCTACTGGATGTCATGTGATGAAAGTACTAGTTTCTCCTTCCTAAAATAGTACTACTGCCTCATGACCAAAGCTCCAAGATTGGGTAGGCATTGCTATGGGTTAAAAAAATACCTATTTTAAATAACACTTTCAAAAAAATGAATTGAGCCTTTCAAAAATCAATCAAGAAATGTTTTTGTACAGGGACTGTCAGGGAGGTGTTTTCAAAAGTAGTGTCAGGAGCCACACCATCAGAAGAGAAGTGTGGCATGGCTGGGCCAGAGTTTCGGAGGCACCCTGCTGAGCCAAGCATTTGCTCTTTCATTGCCCGGATTATGGGGAAGCCTCAGAGGGCCCTGATTGGGAGGGCAGGCAATCTGGATGGCATTCAGAGGGTTCGTGGTGGTGGCTGTTATTTTTAACAACTAAGTGCATTGGCTAACTATCGGCCATCAGGGTAACAAACCTAAAAGCCTATTGGAGTTAAGGCCTCAAGAACCTGAGAAGTAAATATAGTTAATTTTGTGGTAAACTGGAGACATATGTCACGTGGGGAAATTGCTACTCATCTTCAGCCAATTGCCAGGAGAAAATGCAAGCCTGTATTTCCCAACATGAAGACATGTTGGAAGCGTGGATTTTAGTATGAAATCTGAGTTTGAAGTATTGGCAATGCATTCAATTAAAAAAAACAGATCTTGTACAGGCCAAACAAAACACAAATGTGGGCAAGATTTGACTTAAAAAAAAGCAATGGTTCTAAAAGGGAGGAAAAGGAGAGGTGGGGGCACAAGAGACGAAATTCCTTAATTCGTAATTTTGCCTCAGTCTGGTCCCTGTACAAAAATAGGTGTTGTAAGTATTACCAGAAGGTGACTTGGAACAGCAACTATCAGCACCGCTGACAGAGGGGGCGTCTAGGGGCCACTGAGTGGAGCAATGTCAGGGACAGAGCAGGTGTGGAATGATGTCAGGGAGGGTGTCCTCGGTGCTCTAACGATTACTGTCAAGTAATGGATTACTCATGTCTTGTAGGGAAAATGTTTCTCCACAAGTTACCTGCACAAACGCATAGGAATATTCTTTCACATCCCTATCTTTTGCCATCATTACTGACAACAATAACTATTTTCAAGGAGTATTTCACCATATCATTAGAAAAATCCCTAAAGGTGGGGAAATGTATTAAATCTTATAAAAACAACATAAAATGTTTTAAGTATTCCTTCATATTTATTAATTTTCATTTGGCTCTCATTATACGAAATTCATATTACTTTATACTATTATGATGAGATACTCTTTAGAATTTTGTGGATGCGTTTCTAGAGAAATTATAATGAACTAGCTATTGTAGAATATGAATATATAGAACACAGATCTGACTTAAAATACATGGTTAACTATGGACTGGTTTGCTAATCCAGTTCGAAGGGAGGAACAAATGCCATTCTTTAATGTCCTGCACAGATCAATGTGTCTTTGGGGGTGGAAAAAAAAAAAGAAAAGGAAGAAAGAAAAAAAATGTCTTCCACATCAAGCAAGAATGCATCCAGGTATGCCGCAAATGCCTGAATGGGACAGTAGCATGTGGTTGACCTTGGAAAAGCCTAAGAGAACATGCCAATAGGGTACGATTCACCAGCTCTGCCTAAGGTTTGGCTGGTTCTCCACAGTCTTCACTCTTTCACTCCCCCATGACCCAGTCTTAACGTGTGCTTAGCAAATTAAGTGTTAACAATATTGCAAGATAAAGTTAGCTAACAGAGAATATAAATAATGTGGAATTGGATTGCTTCTATTTTAGTTAATATCATCCTCTTTATAAGCTGATATCGGAGGAAAATAACTTATTTCGTCATGTGTCTTTGAAAATAACAATACTCGATTTCTTTAAAAAAGGTCCTTTGGGGGCTGCATAATGCAGACCTCACCCAGTAGTGGGCTAATAAAGTGGGAGGTAAGGATCCCAATTTCTTGGATGGGCTTTTCTGATGACTAGATATAGGGTCTCGAATAAGCTACTTCAATGCACTGGATTTTAGTTCCCTTCCTGGTAAAATAAAGGCACAATACAATAACTGTTCTTCCCATCGTATAGCTGTTTAGTAGAGTGGCTTTTGAGGAAATAAAGGACCACACATTGTTTTGGTGACCATGGAGTAGAAACTATACAGGCTCTAGGGTTTGTCAACCTGGGGTGCTTAAGATAATTCCAGAGCAGAGACATGTGAATGGGAGATGATTTGGGGTCACCAGTGTATAAAATATAGAAGTAAAGTGATTGATGGGAACACTGGGAGGTGGTGGACTGGAGGAGTGGGCAGAGAGCAGAACTCTGAGGAATGTGAGCATCCGTATTGAGCTTGTATTTCCCATAGGCAGAAGGTAAACTACTTTTGTTTTTTTCTTGCTGAATTATTCTGATGAAGTAAATCTGCCTTTCCCCCAAGGGAAGAGGTGTTTTAGCAGTTCAGTGAGATGAGGTGCAGGCAGGGAGGAGATAAGGAGGACCCATGTTTCTGGGCTCCAGCCCTGAGCAATAATGTCACAGTTCAGGTGAAGCACAAATGGGCCCTGTGGTGAGAGAAATCCTCCAAATTCCAGGGGTGGGAAGAGCTCCCCTGTGTGGGGTTCCCACTAAGACAGGACTGGAGGCTGGGGAAGAGGGAGGGGTTTAATGAAGATTTTAATTCTATCCTGAAGGTGGGAGGGCTTGGTAGTCAATATTAGAAATGATTCTCACTGAGCAAGGGTGGGTATGTACTTCTACTGCTTCCCCCTTTAAAAGGGAAAGGAAAAGGGAAGTAAGCCAACGATCAGACAGTATTCCTGTCAGCCTGCACACACCAGGAGTCTAGAATCGAAAGAAAGCAAACCTTTGGGTTCTAGCTGTGCCTTCTAATCAACACAGACCCAGTGGGTCATAGACATTCATAGGCATTTGGGTTTAGTTCCTCACTTACTGGATTCGGACTCCTCAATGGACTTGGGGCCTCTCATTGAAACCCCATGTAGTAATCTCTGATGTGCTCTGTGGAGGAACCTCTTCACTTTAAACCCTGCCTCTCTTCATCCTTTTCTTTTTTAACATCTTTATGGTATTTGCTTGGCTGGCTTCAAGTTTTGGTTTTCATCGGTCGATACTGTTGGTATTATGAACCTTGACAAGAAAGATTCATTTGATCTGAATTCCAAGGAGGAATTTATTAGTTGAGAGGGCCCACATTTTATAATAGTAATAGTCTACCAGCCATTTGCTGTCAGGGGCTTCTCACGTACTCTGTATGAGGAAGACTCCCAGACTGAACTCTCGGCTTCCCAAGCTATGGACCCTCTTGTATACACTGTCCACCATTCAAGAGAAATCCTGGTTTCATCTTTCTGCCACCAATAGAGACCATTCAATCAGAGCTGCACAATTTGATACCTCATTTATATAAAAGGGACCTAATTGAGAAACCTGGGCAGGAACTCTCGCTATAAAAGGCAATCTAAATTGTGTTCCCCATTGTTTCAGTGGAACCCAATTTCGATTGCTACCTGAATCTGTGTCTCCTGGGCTGCCCTTCCTTTTTGCTCAAAAAAATGACCCTTATTCTTTATTACAGTCTAAAATTAATTTTGGTTTACTGTGTCACTGCTGGAAGGGACAGGGATGAGGTAGGTGACCAACTGTTTGCCCAGCATTGATGAGATTTTCAATCTTAAACCGGGAAGGTCCCAGGCAAACTGGGACCAGTCGGTCACTTTGAGGGGGAGAAAGAGGATATTCAGTGTTCCAAACCCAGCATGAAATATTTGTACAAAAACCAACCCTTTTATACTAAAAAGATTAACCTTCTCTTAGCATATTTCCTTTGGCTTTAAAAGAAATTCTGTCTCTTTGTTTGCTTTGAGAAATATGTGTGTCTTAAACTCTGTTATAAATCCCTTTCAGTTTAGAGTAGATTTTATTCTCTGCAATTTTCCCCCTCCAGACTTGGTGTTATATTTACACTGAAGAGATTATTCTAACAAAGCTAAAACTCATTTTTAGAGAATCTGTGTCTGGGGATTTTCTGGACTTTTTTTTTCTCTGGGTAGCAATTTCCAACCCCTTCTTTAGGTAGTAATCCCGATTTTTCTTCGGAGAATCACCCCTTCTGCACTCAGTTTGGGAAGGGCTGATGTTACACGCAGGCCTGGATGACAAAGAACTTCCTTATTCTAGCTGGAGTGATGGTTCAGGCATTGCCTTGTGACCCAGCTGTGCTAATAAAGATGATCTCTTGGGAATTTTGCTTGAGCTACTGAGAAAGAAATTCGTTTTTGTTTTGTATCCAACTGTAGGGACAACTAAACTTGCCCGTGGAACAAAGCTTGCTTGAGATGAAACCGGCAAAGAAGTCCGAGTTGCGAGGGAGAGGAAGGGACTGCAGGCTCACCACCTTGCTGGAACTCCTGGGTCTGGTCCTACCTGAAGTGGCTTTGCAGGAACAGCCATCAATTGTACTCTCTATTCTGCTTAAATGGATTGGGGTTGTTTTTTTGTCACTAGACACCAAAGGAATATTGAATAACATGATACAATAAAATTTAAACTTAGAAATGAGTAAATTTGGGCTATTATTGCCATAAAATGATTCACTTGGTTGAATAATTAGTTTGACTGTATTTAATGTATAACTCAATTTTAAATATTTGCTTTTATATACAATGTTTAGAGTGAAAGACATTTAGTAGAGACATTTAGTAGAGGCTTTCTCTTAGCCTGACTCTATTAGTTACTGGTATGATGTCTTAGGCAACATACTTCAATTCTGTGTATTTGCCTCACCTGATAAATGCAGATACTATGAGTAACTACATCATATAGTTATTGTGTGGAGAAGGTGAAGCAGCCAGAACAGTGGTCTGGCACCCTGAACGAATGAATGTTAGCTCTTATTAATAAGAAGTGAATTGCTGTTAATTCATTGTTTTTTTCTATCACACTTAATATTAATTTCACGTAATAGTTTTTAGGCAGTTAAGAATTGTGCCACCATCACAAATATTTAAGCAAATATATCAAATGCTTAAGTATAAAAAAATTAGAAGCAGTTATGTAAATACTAAGTACACCTAAGAAAAAGGCTAAAAATTATATGTAAAGATAAAATATTACTTTCACACATTGCTCAGGTTATGGTTAATTTTTGCTCATTTAAAAATTTTATTATACCAATTTTCCATCAAAAGCTATACATACCTAACAGAGAGTTATGTTTCAGAGAGTCACTTTTTAAAAAATTCTTCACTAGAGTAAATATTGCTGCTTGATCTTCATAAATAAGCTCTTAATAAACAGTCTCATAAACAGCATAATATTTCACTGCCTTTGCTTTCTAAAAGGAAACAAAAGACTGGAATCGGGTCATATATCCAATATGAAATACAGGGCATTTCAATTAAGATTCAAGTTGACTTTTTAAAGTGTTGTCTAAGTCAAATGCTACCCCATGTCAATTGCTTCCAGCTGCTGAGGGAGTTTGTAAAGTTATAGGGCATCACAACAACACTGTCTGCAACACTTCTTCATTTCACTCTCAGGGCATAGAAGATAAATCACAAAGTGCATGAAAGTTTATCAAAATAACGAGTGATACATAAATAAAGAATAACAATAATAAATAATAAGTACATAATCTCCCTTCCCTTTGCAGAAATACGTGTAGAACAAAGGCTAAAATGTGTGTATAAACTTTAGTGCCAAGTTACTGATTACTTCCAATGTTAATCTTATCTTACACCTTTCTGTTTTTGAAGTAGACATTATTGCATATGTTTAGTACAAGTGTTGACTGTTTTTTTTTAAACTACAGATCATTAATTCATGCTAATACCATTTTAGTGGAATCTCATGGAATCTTGTGTATACAGAATAAAAAAAAATTAGAACTTTTCAATGGTCAAGCATTACCTTGCCTCACTCTGTGAATTCTTCAGGTCAACATGAAAACTCAATGATACTTTACAACAAGTGTGCACATATGAAAGTATCTTCCAGAATCCAGTGGTCTCAGAGCGGATTAAAAAGAAAAACTGTTCACTGCTGGCCAGGGGCTTATTCCCCATTTTTCATTTCTGTTTGTAATTCTTGTCATCTTTGTTTCTTATGCTTTGGTTGAAAAGGGCGAGTCATATTTATTGGAACTGGGTTTCAATAAACATTATGCATTATGGTGAACCTAAGAGTGATTTATTGATAATTTGTCACTTATATTTATGAAAATGTAGACCCATAGCTCCAGAGCTGGTAAATCATATTCTACAGCTTAAATGTGCTGCCCCCCCACCCCCCCAACTCCCAATGTGCTGCCTGAAGCGCACCATGCAAGCTGACTGCCCCATACAACTCAGGTCCTGGTCATCGCGCCCTTGCTAATACCAAACAAGAAAAAAGAATGACTGTTAGAGATTTATTTTTTTGTTCCAATATGTTTTCAATTTAATTCTCAAGTTACAGAAATAATAAATTAATAAAATGTAATTAGATGTGGGATCGCTATTTAATGAGGCCAGAAAAGGGCCAAGAATGTAAATGAAACAGTGGATTGTATGGAATTATTATTATTATTATTATTATTATTATTATTATTATTATTATTTAGTTTGTTTATTGTGTTACAGCTGTAAAGAACTGTCACAGAGTCCAGATGCAGGCAGCTGTTAGCACTTCGCGAGTGAGGAAACAAAGGTTCGGAGTTCATTTGATCCACTTGTTCTAATCCAGAGATGTTTAAGATGACACTTCACAAAGCCGCAGCCTCTAGTCATGTACAAGGTTGTCAAGATGTGCATAACATGTCCTTGGCCTTTGCTCACTTATCTCATCTGGCAACCTCTCTAATGACAGGCTGCTCCAGTCTCTATAATATGTTTATCTCCCATGGTGATGTCAGCAGAACTCAGCAAATCTAATATTCATCAGATTTGCTGGTGCTCTTTCTTCATCAGAACAAGCCCTGTATCACTCTTGCAGCTGCTTCCTCTAGATATGTGGATTTCATATCCCTTCAGACAGGGCTCAGGCATGAAGAAAGCACCTACCTACCTGGCCACAACTTATTTTTCTGGGTTTGTTTGTTTTGTTCACAAAAAAATCTGATTCCAGTGTTTTTTTCTACAAATGTGATTATAACCATGTCTTTTTCTATTTGGCCAAATCTTTTGTACATAAAATATTTACAGCAGTAAAATAATGCATATTGTTTTTCAGAGGCTTAATTAAAAGAAATAAATAGGAGTTTTAAAACAATTTAGGAGAAAAGATTTCTTAGTTGCAGTGTTTAGGTCTAAGAAATTGCACGTGTGAAGATGTATATACAGTCCACATGGGTGTCCATAAAAACCATGTTATATGTACTATTCTATAATACCTCAAGTTTTAATTATGTAGTACTTAATCACTGGTTTTTGAGTTCGAAGTTCTTTTTATGTTTCAGTGGCAAATATATGATGGGAAAATAGAAAAACAAACGATTAGCAGTTGTTGCGGGTCTCTTTTATGGTGTTTCTAGTGTAAATCTTTTTTTCTTTAGTGGAGCAATACAGATTGAATTTCAATCTGCAACTACTTGAGTCAAGAGAGCTGGAAGCTCAGTAAGAGGATCTTATGCATCTTAGTTTTGAGAAGCATAATATTAAATGATATACAAAGTCTGTCCATACAGTATACAGCCATGCAATATGAAAAATAGAGACTTTATTGAAAAAGATACAAGATACAAGAAATAATGACACCTCAGTCCCCTTCAAAGTAGGCACCTTGGGACTTCACACAGTTTTCCCAGAGTCATTGATCATGGTTTGAATCGAGCCTTTAGCAACTATAGCACGATGTTCCTTCTGCTCTGATAGCAGAAGCCGCAGTATGAATTTTGCCATGACGCATTTAATGCTGAGATCCCGGGTCAAAATCTTGGACACAGTAATTTTGGGCATCCCCAGATCAGCTTCTCATTCTCGCACTGTCAGTTGCCCACGATTGGTGATTGCAGCCTGGACACATTCAACATTCTCAGGTGTTCTGCTTGTTCCAGGCCTTCCAGACATGGATCACTTTCAACAGATTCTCAATCATCTTTGAAGAGTTTGTGCCACACTTCTATTTGTTCTGCACTCATTGCATTATCCCCCAAAGCCTTCTGAATCACCCAGACAGTTTCCACAGAGGAATGTTCAAGCTTCATGCAAAATTTGATGGAGATTTATTGCTCTACTAGCTTCATTGTTTTGAATGTGATGGCCACACAGTACACATGCTCACTCAATGGCATCTACCACCCCACTGACTAGTATAGTGAAGTCACCATTGTTCACACATGAGCATTCCAGCCCACGTTCCTTGGCTGCCAGGTTACATGGATGTCATGCAAACTGTTCTCATTATATATTAACAGTGGCTGGACTTTTTCCAGTCAGGCCTCGTATAATGATTCAAGTGTTAACTCTGCACTCAAAACACTATATATTTTACAAAGCAATCATAAACTAGGCCTCCCTTCCTAGATTTGCAGTCAAAATATAGTCTCAAATTGTCTTGTCATTTTAAGGTTTTTTTAAAAGGCAAGGTCCTTTTAGTTTGTATTAAAACCAGTTTAAAAATATAGTATACATGTTATAAGCAATTGTTCACAGTAGTTTTTAGTGAGAGCTTAAGTGTATGCACTTACATGCAAAGACCTCAAAACAAAAGTTCTCATGTAATTTGACATTGGTCTTATAAAATTCTTAGTGTCCTCATTTTATAAATTTATAAATTGAAATTTGGAGATTTAATATAAATTGACCCAGGTCACACTGCAGCCACAGATGGCAGTAGTTTTATGCCAATTATTTTTTATATAAATTTATATATACAAATAAAAAAGTTAAATTTTTAGACTGCCCACTTTAAAAAATTTCACATTTTCAGTAATAATAAATGAAACTATTTTTTAAATTTCTGGTTTATATTCTTTGTGATTAAAATGTATAAAAATAAGAGTTAAAAATAAATAGCTTTGGAACCTGCTCATTTTGTACTTTAATGCCTTCTCTTAAAATGTGTTATAGTTGAAATCTTCTGATCTTCTGAAATTTTCCTCCTTGAGAATATAAGAATCAAGTGTACTGTTTTTGCTTTGCAGTTACTGTTTTCAATTTTCTCAGTTCATATATGTTTAAGGCATCTTATGTTTTTTTTAAAAAGTATTATACTTTTTGGGTTTCTTACCTTTGTGTAGTAAAGCAGGTCTTCTCACTTAGTTATGAGGGCCAATATATATACATATATACACCCTGGTTTTCCTTAGGGATGTGAGGGGGTTGTGTTCTTAACCATTTTCCCTAACCAATTCTCTCATAGGCATAAATGGAATGCCCTGAGACTATGTAATCCATTCTCTGAATCCTGCTTTTCTCACTGTACTTGGGTCCAAGTGGACATTTTAAAAAAATACTTTATTCATTTGTTTTTAGAGAGAGAGGAAGGGAGGGAAAAAGAGAGCAAGAGAAACATCAATGTGTGGTTGCCTCTTGTGCACCCCCAACAGGGGACCTGGCCTGCAACCCAGGCATATGCCCTAACTGAGAACTGAACCTGTGAACCTTTGGTTCTCAGGCCGGCACCCAGTCCACTGAGCTATGCCAGCCAGGGCAGGTCCAAGTGGTATTTAATGCATCTATGTAGGTGTGTGTGTGCATTTCTGGTGCACCCTAAAAACCACGTCTTTTCTTCATATGTTGTTCCACTGATGTTGCAAGGCAGTCTTGGAAAATCTCTTGAGAAAGAGGTAATCATAGTAATTATATCCGGTGTTTATAAAGTTCAGAGAATCACGATGGACATGGAAAGTTGTTGGGAACTGCCCTGCCTGTTTTCAGAAGCTGTAACTGCCCCCCCACCCCTGTGGGTAAGGCTGAGTGAGCGACCTTCAGACCATAAGCCACTAAGGAGACAAAGTTTATCTCCTTGGCAGGAGTGCCACTTCTGCTCATTTTACTTCATCCATAACTGGCCCCCAATGCTTGATTGGTTAGCTGATGACAGGTAAGATTCCCAAAGGGGGGAACAACCTAAGACAGGCACGATCATGGGGAGGCCCCAGGGAAGGACTTGGGGAGCTACAGCAAAAGGGGGTGATGGACGCTCACCCCTCAGCTTTGACATAGCCTGAGTCCTCATTCTGTCTGTGAGAAGTCTCCTAATCTCTTGGCTGATTTACTTCCCCTGCCAGACTTAAGCCTGAAGCAATGACAGAGAGCAGTGCAGCCCTGTGCTAGAAAGGGTGGGTTCCCCAGGGTGATCAGGCCTAAGAAAGAATACATAAAATCCTGTGAAACCTGTTTTGCTAAGAATGGTCTCAATTAAATGATAAGGGTCTGAGCAGGAAATGAGTTTGTTTCCCAAAGTTTTGTAGCCCTTTAGCTAATAGACCCTGACTCAGAATATGCCCTTGTAGTTCTTTGTATGCTATCTGTTGTTTGATCCTTACTGCCTGACAATGATTAATGAGTTTACCTGTATTCCTGTGCAAATTGAAACCCAATAAAAACCTGTCAAGGCAAGGGTTGGGGCATGTTCCTCTTGAGAGAGTAGCCATGCCATCCCTTTTCCTCCACAGGACTCGGTAGTCCATGTAAATTTGTCTCATATCTCGTCCATAACACCATGGGCACTGTGGGTTGGTGTTGCATCAGAGAGTGATATAAGATTAAGTTTAGAGTCCAGGCCACCGGCTTCTAAAAGCATTTGAACCTCTATGGTGGTTATATGAAAGCATCAGACTTGTAAGTTTTCTATCTTGACTCCACCCAAAAGTTATTAAAACACCTAAGTCATTGTACTCAATCCCATTTTCACCCAAGGGACCCTGTAATTTTGGCCTTTTAGTATTCATGCTATTAAGGTAAGCCAATTTTCCTTTCCACGTCTAGTTAACTTCTATCATAAATTAAGAATAGTAATAACAAAAAATAGTTATTATGTTTATTTGACCCAAAGGCACTTATATTCACCTATTCCAATGATCTTCTGATAGGGGTGCTATTATTATCCCATTCTGTGGATGAGGAAATAACCAGGGAAGAATCTTGCCAAAGTTCACACACTGTGGTAGGCAAATTCTGAGATTTCCCCCAAGATTTGCTCTTCCTGATTACACACCCTGCCTAATGCTCTCTCTTTCAGAGTAAGCAGAAACTGTGACTCTGATGGGCTGTCACTCCCACAATAATGGTAAGCAATGCGGCAGAAGGGATTTTGCAGATATATTAAGGTCCCTAATCAACTGATTTCAAGTAAATCAGGAAGGAGGTTATCTTGTGTGGGCCTGACTTACTCAGATGAAGCCTTAGGAGGGGCTTGGCCCTTCCAGAAAGAAGGGGATGAAATGTGGGAGGGTTTATCAAGGAGGATTTGATGATCTCCACATAGCAAGAACTTGACCATAGCTTCTAAATGCTGAGAGCATTGCCATTCAACAGCTCGCAAGGAAATGAGGATCTAAAACAATCCTCAAGGAACAGAATACTGTCAACAACTGAATGAGCCTGGAAGGGGTCCCTGAGCTCCAGATGGGAGCCCAGCACTGGCTGACACCTTAATTTCAGCCTGTGAGCCCCTGAGCAGAGGACCTGGTCATACCATGCCCAGACTTCTGACCTGCAGAACTGTGAAACAACAAGTGACTGTTTCAGGCTGCTAAGTTTGTAGAATCTGATATGCAGTGACAGAAAATTAATATAGCTATTAACTTGCAAAGCCAAGATTGTAACTTGGATCTGTCTAACACTAGAACCTTTGATCTTTTCCACATGGGCACTTAGTATTTTACTCTCTTGCACACTCATTCTCTGCTTAGTTCCTATTCTAAATCTTCTTTGGCTATGGGTTCAGGAATAAAGGTAGGCAAAATGCCATCAGAGCCTATTTGTTGGGGTGTGAGTTCCTGGTAGCAACCTAAGGAAATAAGAGTGGGAGCCAGTGCTTAGTTGGCCCAGGCTGATGTGGCAAGGAAGACAAGAATTGGAGAATTCATGAACACTCCCATCCCTGGTGTCAACTGTACGATGCTAAATCACAGTTAATATCTTAGGCTAAAGTCACTACACTTGATGTGAGCATCAACTTTGGTTTGTCATTGAACAATTTGTTCACTTTTGTCATCCTGTGTTTCTCTATACCATAGCTGATTACTCAGACTCAATTTTATCCTTACCTGACCAAATAAAGATTCTACAAGGTAGGTAGAATTGTAATGCAAGCAAGAAAGCCAAGGTTCTGAAATGCTGCACCCAGACTCAGTTTTGTGAGGCCATGAAGTAAAATCCAGGACGGGTTTAAGAACTCTGGGAAGAGAGAGGAACTGTGCTTTGCCCAGCTGGAGGTGGAAAGGCAAATTTTCTGGGTAATATGCAGATGGGCAGGAGAGCAGGCATGGTTGCATCAGGGTGTTCAGAAAGAGAAGTCGGATGCAGGTTTCTGTATGTCCCAGTGAGATATAAGAAGAGCCCCACAATTCTTACATAACCCATAAGAAACACAGGCATCCCTGAGGCAGATCTTGGGTGATATTTAGAGAGCGACCTGTGATTTGTGTGAATTAGGAGCCAGAAACCAGGGAAGAGTGAGGAGCCTCTCCAGGTAACAACATGGGCACATGAGGTACAAGCACCAGACACTGTACCTCTCTCCCACAAATCACACAGCCTCTGGCATTCTGGGGCCCCCTGGAGTATAGGCACAATTCTAGAAGTTGGGTGATAGGAGACACCCTAAAACAATTATATGTACATATAGTTATATTTACATGTACTATATATATTATAGCTTTATAATAATAACTCTTTTAGGATTATATACAGCTATGTATTTTCCTTCATCTAATGGAATGGGTACTCAACATAGAAGTTACATTTTGTGGCAAACAATAAAGAAAATTTATGCTTCCTGAAAACCTCAGTTTGGGGCCTCTACATGTGAAACAATGAATTGGAGTCAGCATTCATATTAACCACCATCCGTGGACCCACAGAGGCTGTGATCTGTCCAAGGTCATATAATAAATTAATGGCCAGCACCTCACTAGATGCTAGGCTTTTAACTGGTCTTTGTTACAGCTCATGTCGAAATAATATTTGCCTCTAATATTCAGAAAATTGATGGCTCAGCTTCATTCTAACTGAGGGTTGTAGAATGTTATATTTGGTTTATACTTCTAACGATGCCTCTTAACCGAGGGAAACCAGTGACTGAAAATGGATAGGCAGTTGGAATCCTCTTGATTGGTGTTCTGAAAATAAATGCCTAAGACCCGACGCTTATAAAAACTGGTGAACCCTAAGGAGGTAACCTGTGTCCAGAAGAGTCTTGAAGAAAAATGGATGAAACCTCTTTAACTTTAGTGGAACAGCCAGTGTGCAAAAATATTCAGGTTCCTGAAGTCTTAACTATTTCATAGCTGGCTGGGAGCAGACCTTTTAGCACCCTTCTCCCAGAGCCCGCAGTGTTAGGGTGCCATTTAGATCCTTCAAGTCAGCGGATATTTCCACCTCATAAAAATACTTCTGCATGCTCACCTGAGAAGGAAAAAAAATAGTGACATTTTTTCCTGGTGGCTTTCATGAAGAATCCCAGCACTCTCTCTCAAGGGAAAGATGGGGAAGGCTTCACTTCCAGATACTTGGCAATAGCGGGCGGTAGAAAATTATCTTTAATTCCTACAACTGTGTATTGTTTTCAGGAAAGTGTCAAATACTGTGTATACATATCTGCACATGAACAGACGTCAATATTTTTTAACAATAACCCTAAGGTTTGGGTTTTGTTGACTCCTGTCCCGCCTGCGGTATATCTGGATGCAGGGATTTCAGCAGGAATGAGATTCATTCTCGGATCTCAGTGAACCCCCTTGAATTTCCTGTCTGTCTCGTTTTAAATTTAATGAAAGATGTCAGATGTTAAGACTGTGTTTGGAACATCCCTATTCTGTCACTGCTGGCCTTATGAAGGCCTGGCCATCGAATTTGCTATTCTGTCTCCTCTCTTGAAATTAATATTTGCAACTTGAAAGCCCCACATTAGCACTGAATATTTTAAACATTTTATAGCCCTTCAGCTGTTCTGTAGTGCCAGTTTGTTTTCCATTCCCCTTGACATCTCACAAAGCTAAGTGCCCAGTGATAGCCTGTAGAGGTTTCACCATAATCCACCTTTATCCATTAACAGACACTCAATCACTAAAGTGCTTACTAGACTAAACATATTTATCCAACCAAATCACACTTTACAATGCAAATCTGCCAATCAGGCCCCAGCTATTAACAAGGAACTGCTTTAAGGGGATTTTGGTGTTTGTGCTGTGAAGAGCCTGCTTACCTCCAACAAACCACTAAACCAAATTAACATAGCTGTATCCTCATAAAAGAAACCAGATATCCTGTTGTGAAAATAGAGCGCTTGGTGGGACAGGCCTCCTTTGATGGCTGACGGTGAGGCAGACATGGCTTCAGACTTCAAATCTGGCTACCACGAAGTCATTACGAAACTTCCAGCATCAGGCTTTTGATAACTTTAAAAGCAAAATAAAAATGTAGCGTTGGGGTAACTTGGTAAGTCGTCAATGTACTCAGTTACTATTATAATTGCAATAAGTGCCGTAATTGTTGGATAAGGCTCCTTAATTCTAATTGCTCCTTTAACCAAGATCATGTTGTAAAAGTGCTTGCATTAGCCAAAAATAAAATCCAAGAGACACAAATGTGGTAGTAATAATAATTCTTTTTATTGGCCTGGCAGAGAGGAAGAGAACAAAGCTTTAAAAACTTCAAAGTTCTGACCAAAAAAAAAAAAATCAGAATTGGAGAAACTCATACACTCTTTGCCCCTTTATTAGACCAATACTAAGGGCCATCACCACAAGCTAAGGGTTTGACAACACTTTTTTCCCCTAGTCTGCGGGAAAGTTACGCCATCCATGTTGCCACACTAATTTAAGATTTCTGTCACAAACTACATAACGCAAGCCCTGTATATCCTCACTCAGAACGCTTAATCGCCTCAGACTTATTGGTATTATACCTCCTTTAAATACCAATATTTTAAGGCAGCTTTGACACTTGGTAGGGTTTGAGGTAATTTTTTTCCCCCACTTAGCTAGCAAGAGAAGAAAGGTAGAATTTACTCAGAGTTAAGCTACAGACACAAAGTAAATAGTAATTCATAAAATAATAGGCCATTATATTGCACAGAAAAAGAACGCTACTGTATCTCAACTCCACACTTCTGGTACTCAAATGAAATATGAATTTCCAGTCTTTACTGTTTATCAAAAATAATGAGCACTTTCTTATTTTAGTAGACTTTATAGGCACTTCTGGGGAAAATATTATGTGCGGCTAGAACAAGTTTCATTGGGAGGCCACTCTTCACTCTGGAATAACTTCCAAAGAGAATAAACCACAATATGCGTTTTCCCAAAGACCAGCTGAGGGAAAAAGTCAAGCCAAAGCAGAAATTAAATTGTCAGGCAGCAAAATGTCAGTCGTTTGTTAGAAATATTTTAGAAGCGAGGGTATCTTCCTGAAATAGGAATAATAATGAAAATTCTTGCATATATATGTATTTAATGTTTCTTTACTACTTTATAGGTATGCATTAAGAAAGAGTTATTAGATGAATCATGACCTATTTTGGGCCAGATTTTTGCTATAAAATGTGTGTGAAAATAGCCTTGATGGTCTGCTTAGTTAAAAAAATGAAGTAAGAACAAATGCCAATGTTTTTGTACATGCGTTAAGAAACGTAATTTTTGAATTTGAAGTAATCATATGAATGTTCTGTAATTGTGTAAAAATTGCATTTATGTTATTGTGTAGGAACTAATGTTTTTATAAAATCACCTGCATTATGTTTATGAAAACAAACTGGGTTTTAGATCTGCACATGATAAACATGTTTCCTAGAAGGTATGGAGAAGTGAAAATACTCAGTAAAATCACATCAAATAACAATTTTGGAATGTTTAGCCTTTACTTTAAGACCTTAATAGAGCTATCATGAAGGACAACGTTTGTAAACAGAATTATAATGTTGCTATTTTTGCTTGCGTGATGGCATTTTTATTTCATTTTTTAAAAATATTTGATTTATTTTTAGAGAGAGGGGAAGGGAAGGAGAAAGAGTGGGAGAGAAACATCAATGTGTGGTGGACTCTCATGTGTCCCCTAGTGGGGACCTGGCCTGCAACCCAGGCATGTGCCCTGACTGGGGACCGAACTGGCGATCCTTTGCTGCACAGGCCTGTGCTCAATCCACTGAGCTACACCAGCCAGGGCTTTATTTCATTTTTTGATAGAAATGCTAAGCATTCACTATTTCATGTTGGATTTTCAAACTGCATTTTCCCAGTAACCTTCAATAAAAGTAAGGCTAAGTCCCTTAGAACAAAGATTTAAAAACTTCCAGTTCTGACAAAATAAAATCAGCATTGGACAAACTCATATACTCCTTGTCCATTTATTAGACCTTAACAAGTTAACTTGTTAAGGGTTTGACAACACTTTTTTCCCCTAGTCTGCGGGAAAGTTAATCCATCCATGTTGCCATACTAATTTAAGATTTCTGTCACAAACTACGTAACGGAACCCTGTATATCCTCACTCAGAATGCTTAATTGCCTCAGACTTATTGGTATTATACCTCCTTTAAATACCAATATTTTAAGGCAGCTTTGATACTTAGTAACAATATTATAATAATGTTGTAAGTAATGACATTTATGGGAATTATAAGTAATAGCACTTACTGATATGGATATTATTAGAGAAATAGAGGAAGCAGGAAATATATTCCACCTTAAAGGGGCTTGTGACATAGAAATATGAAGAATTTTATCAAATTTTTATAAGATATATACAAACAATGTCTGCAGAACTTACTATACAGGCAAGAGAGAAATAGAGGTTTCCAGCATTGGATTGTAAATTTGTCCTCAGAATGACTGTCATTTTTATTTCTTAATATCATTAGTGTCTGATACTATACAAGCAGGAGATCAATAAATGTTCATTTTCCCAATGAATAAAAGGCTTCCTGGCAAAGAAGTTTGACAATAGATTCTGAGGGAAGGAGACTCCAGGAACAGGAAGGTAGAGTCCCCCGCCCAGACCACTGAAAGGTCAAGGCAACAGGGAAAGCCGAGGACAGAAGGGGCAGTTGGATACGGGGCACAATTTGAATACTGCATGGACTCTCAGGTTTTACCCCAAGAGAGGGCAGATGAATGGCACTTTTCTAAAAAGCAGAATTTAGAACAGGTCTGTGATTTTGAAAATATCAAAGATTCTTCACTAGTGTCCCTTTGTTGCAGAGAAAGGTGAGCCATCATTTACAATCAACCTGCGGAGAGGCATATTATTAATTTAGTTCACTTCCCATTGGCATAAGAGTTTCTTCTGCAGCATCCCCACCACAGATCGAATGAGAAAATAACTTGTTATTGTAGAAGAATGTTCAGATGAAAGGTCTTGTTTTATTACCCCATAGTCCAGGAAACTGTTCCCTTGGAAGATGTTCAGGATCTGAGATGTAAATCCACGGGGAAAATCATCAAAGCAACCAATTTCAACTGGTCTCGTCAGTTCTATGTGGCTAAGTAGAACATTATCAATTGCCATCCCCTAACCCCCTGTAAATGGAAATATTGGCAGTAGAATTTTAAAAAAATTATATTGTTTTTTACTGTCTCTTATCGTTCAGAAGATTCTTTTCACCTCCACTGTTTCCCATCAGTCCCACCTCAAATCCAAATTTAAATAACTAGATTATTTAGTGCTCACAAACTCAGGGACGTAACAGAGCTAAAATCTTTTGACTTTAGTTTATAAAAGCTTAAGCCATATGAAGTAGAGAGAAGGTTTGAGGGATAGTCAAAAAGTTTAAAGATTTGAGGAATGAGGGGTTTTACTCCTAAACCAGAAAGCATTTCTCTGGACCGGAATGTGGGGAAACAGAAGGAAGGGAAGTGTTATGAGAAGAATTTAGTGGGTCCTGGGTAGCAGGAACCGTGTGCCCTACATCTAATTAGATCCATAGGGATTAGGAAAAACTCCAAGGCACTTTGTGGGCTTTGGGAGCAAAAGGGACTCCGAGAACTCCAAGAGGCAGCAGGACCCCAGAGGGGAGCAAGCTGCCAGTGGATCTGGTAGCAACACACACATAGCCTCGCAGAGATTCCCAAGGGACAGGCTGACCAACATGGCAGCACGAGATGGAGGGACTCCAGGGGCTGAGAGGCCAGCCAGGGGCTGAGAGGCCACATGGAAAGGGACAAGGACCACCTCAATTGGAACAATGGTCAACACTGCTACTGATATTTGACATCAAGGAGCAGCTGGAACCCCATTCTTAGGCTTTGGTATGATGAGCTCATTTAATCTTGGGAAATGATGGGTGATTTCCCCGACTGACTGAGATTTGGTTAACGGCACAGGTAGAGTGGGGAAGTGAAATATAAATTGTGCTGGGCTATGGAATGGAAAACGTGAACAATCCTATAACGCCTGTGAAGTGTGAATTGGCAGACTGTAATCGACACCATCTACATATAGTTAGTGTTTCTAAAACTAGGAAACAGAGGCGTGCATCTGGCAAAACAGAGAAAAAATATTCATCCCCCTCTTTCAAAAAAACCCTGAAGCCTAGAAATTCAAAAGTGTATGAAGCACAACATCAAGGTTCTCTGTTTCCTCTTACCCAAACAACGCACCCATGAATACTGGTTCTGCTCCACACAGACAAAAACTATTTATGAGTATTTTTCAAACTTTCAGAGGCCAGTAGATAGTAGGCATTCTCATATGATACAGAAAAAGCAAAAGGAAAGAAAATTCTACTTTCACCAGGTTAATTTTTGTGTTAAGATTTTATCCTTATTTTAAATAAACTTTGAAACCTACCAAGTTCCCTCATCATGACCTGCCTCACGTCTTTGCAGAAAATGTCTTTGCAGAACTCTGACCAGCAGTGGCATGGAGTTTTTGTTTTAATGTCACCCATGCAGCTCCAATGATGCCTGAAATTACAGAGATTTGGGGGGAGGGGGACATCTCTCTTAGTGCACAGGTTATGTTCATTCAACAAGGGGCCATTCGTGCTGTTCCATGGCTGAGAAATTAATGTTAGGGTCAAATAAACTGTGGGCTCTGGTACAAAAGACAATCAAAAGCAAACTGGAGTCAGAGCTAGGGAGACAGTTCCTCCCAGCTGCCTAGATTTTATCTTTTTCTTGGAAGAGTTTACTATGCCTTTAATCCTTGGATTTTGGTGGAGTTTGAAAATGAGGGAAAGATAACATGAGGCTATAAATTGATTCTGTTTACAGTTATAGAAGTAAAGAATTTTTCATTATTTTTCTCTTGGAGAAATTATATTTCTATCAGTGTAGATACCTATTTTGAAGGAATTCTGCAAATATATGGCAGGTAGATTACTTCTATTTCACAGTTACTAATAATAATGGTAATTTTATTTTATTAAATAAGAATTTTTGAAAATAGTTGGCTCACTGAAAATATGGAGGGCTTCCTGCTTTCATTATGGGTTTTATCTTCTATTATCACCCAACGCTTTCAGATTAAAGTTAAAAATTCAGTTCTTTAGTTGTGCTAGACATAGTTCAAGTCCTCAATAGCCATGTGTGGCTAGAGGTTTCTATTAGGATAGTGCAGATACAAAATGTGATCATCATTTCATTATCACAGAAAGTCCTACCCTACAGTTATGGAGATACAGAAAGAGGGGAGAAAACCTGAAATATTAGTGCTACAGTTTCATTCCTTATCTACTGTGTAAACACAAAACTTCTGTTAAGAGTATGTTTATAGTAACAACATGGCAAATATCCCACTCATTTTCCAGTTCTCACTGAGTAGCTGAATGACCAACAGAACAAATTTTTTCTTGATTTTAATGTCATATAAAAGGAGCAACAAAAGTAAAATAATATTTATTCTATTGATTGGAGGTTAATAATTTTTTATATTAAAATTAAAAAACTGATTACATGACTATTGTTATTTCAGTCTTAGCCTGCAGATTCAAACCATATCTCTAAAGAAGAAAACACAATTCTGCACCAAAATGTTTGTTTACACTTTTAGCATTTATTTTCTCTGTGTTCAGTAAGAATTTGTGAGGTCACCATTATACATATTTATATCCATATTCAGTGTGCTTAAAGAGTTTTTTATACATTTTGTAATTAACTAATACTAAATGGCCTGGTGTGCTCACATAAGAATCTCAGAGGTTAAACTTAATTGGAATCTTCACTATGAGTCAGCTGAGAGAACCCATTGGTTTTAAGGACTAATCTTTACGTCTGTAATCTCTACCTCTTCCTGTGTTTATTTTTGAATTTCAGTTTTACTGAAAGTGGTGGAATAATGACTTACACCAGGAAATGAGTCAGTGTCTCCATGAAATAAAAGGCTTAAATTCTCAGTCTAGTCATGCTCATTAGGGTTCTACGCTGCCGAACTGTAATGAGCCAGAGAATCTAGGCTTGTTCTCGATGAAACCTGTATGAATCCCAGAAATTCAAATATGCTCTTAAATTGGAGATGACTCCTTGAAGATAGGTTAAAAAAATAAGATGTACTTTTTCAGTGATATAAGAATTCATATTTAAGGTGATACTAATGTATATCTACCTACTTAATGAGACATTCTTATTTCTAAAGATTTGTTCGGTCCAGTATCTATTTATAAATCAGATGTTTTTTGAAAGAACTACTTTGTTGTTTCTTGAGTGAGTGATAAATGAAATTTTCCCTTTTTTGATTAAATGCACTTTCATCATTTTGGTTTTCTAAAACATATATTTCAAATATAGCACACAACATATAAACTGGTATCATTTTTCCATCAGTTGATCCAAATATACAAAAAAAGTCTAGCCACATTTTCCTGTAATACCCATTCTCTTTCAGAATACTTTTCTAGTGCCTGCCCATCTCTCTTTCCTAAGGCCAAGAGGGTAAAATGAGGATTTGGCAAAAGTGAAATATTCTACTTGAAATAAAAATATGAGACTCTCAAACATAGAGTTTCATGGTAGTAAAAGAAAAGTAGAAATTATTATGTTTATGATTTGGCTTGCTGATCTTAAAGGTGAAATGATTTTTTTTTACCCTTTATACAAGAGCAGTCCTCTCTTGTATTCCAGCTGTAATATATATTATAGTATGTGACTACTACATTCAAATTTATTTTTAAAAAACTTTACAGATTGATTATTCAAAAACAGTATGAGAAAATTACCTTGTATTTCCCTTTGAAATACACTTAAAAGTCTAAACTAGAAATAAAACTTCATAAGAATGAATACTTTATTATTTAGGATACCCCCTGGAAATTAATAGTATTATAATAACAGAAATTATGTATATTTTCATGAACATATATTTCATGAATAACTTTTCCCTGAAAGGATGTTTTTATTAATACTTATTCTAATGACTAAACTACAATGCCTTAAGCAATGCATTTGTGGAATATAATGGTAAAAAATTATGCATTTAGAAATTCACTGACCCTTAGAAACTTGTATATTATTTTAATTATTTTGATTTATTCATAATGTCTACTCCTGTGCCTGGCACTTGAGAATGAAATGAAAAAATATATTTATTGAATATAGTACTTAGTACATATTCTATTTATCAGATACATACCAAGTCATTTTATATATATTATTTCATTTAATTCTCACATGAGCTTTACTGTTACAAACTCATTTTACAGACAAATTGAGGGCTATTATTTGCCCAATGTATTCAGCTAAAAAGTGCCAATGATGAGAAACAAACCCAGAGAGTGTTTGATTCTAGAGTCTTTGCTCCCAGTCCCTACATTACTGAGGCCAGTAGTAGTCTCATTATACAAAGAAGGAAAAAGAGACAAAAAAAATAAGTAATTTGTCCCAATGGGGTACATGATAGAAGAAGGATTTCGAGTCAATCATCTAACTCCGAAGCCAGCTTGTTTGGCTGCACCACACTTGGATCAGCAACGCAGGTTTAGCAGAGAAGAGGTTCTGGAGCATTAGAAGTGAAGAACAATGGGAAGAGGGTAGGCAAAGGCCTGCCTGCAGAGCCTGTGTTTGGTTAGTGAAGTGCTTATGAACCTGCCACATCGGCTTAGGAGTCAGTTTGTATCTACTGTACCTTTCTTCATAGTTACACTGAAAACATTCCAGAAGCAACATCTTTTATAATCTTGCATAAGCTTTTTCACTTAACTAGGAAACTAGTAATCTAGAAGAAAATTTGGGACCCATAATTGCTGCCGTGATACTTGCTTGAGAACATGGGGTCTGGTCTTCCACATGTACATGTAGAAAGTTTCTGAGGCAGACTTGGCTCGGTGTTATGCTTAGAGAGCTTGATACCTCACTTAGGCCACCCTTCATCAGCAGGCTGAGTCTGCTGCAAGAAACACAAAATTCTAGAACTTGTGTGACAATGCATAAAGGGGATAGATTGGAAAGGAAGACTAGCCTTTTTATTGGACAATATGTCCCTGTGATTCTCCAATCTGCTGGAGATTTAAAGAGGTCTACTTTAACTCCAGGTTCCTTTAACTCAGTTGTTAAAGGGGAAAAGTGAGGAGTCACACATGCAGAGTTTCATAATAAATGATGATGAGTATTACTCTGCAGAGGAGAGTAATTTGTCATGACCTTTTTACATGTTGTACAATGACTAATGATGTTGATCTCTGACTCGCTGTTTTTACAACAATTTGGATAGATGGTCCCATAGTTCTAAGTTTTGGAGAAGACAGAAGAAAGGAATGTATAACAGCAGCACAGGAAAAGTTCCTAGGAAAGGGGAAAAGTATGCAACCTGCGGATAATAGAAAGAGAAAAGGGCAGAGTTCTACAGGGAAGAAGAGGTATAGACTTAATTCTGGAAAACATGCAAAGAAACTTTGGATATCCCACAAGGAATGTACCTGTTGACTTTGCTAATTTTTGTCATTCTTCAATAATAGAGACTGAGACAAAAGAGAGTAGTTTCCAAACGTTAAACATGGAGATATTTTTATCTTAAAAAATAAATGCCATATTTTATGAATGTTTAAAGCATTTTTGGTACTTGGGAGATTTCTTAGGAGACCCTCACTGAACCAGGAATCAAGAAATACTTATGAAACACCCACTGTGTGTAGGGCAATTTATCAGTTCTTTTGGGAAGTACTGAAGAAATTGGACATAATCCCTCCCCTAAGGGGATTTGCCAATCAGTGGGGAGGAAAAACTCTCAAACATGAAGCAAACAGAGGACTGAGTAATGTGAGATTACATGTTTTACTGATACAGACATAAAACCATTGTGGAGTCTAGAGGAGATAGCAGGTTCCCTGGAGGAAATAGAATCAATCTAGCTCTCAACGTATGCATGAGAATCAGGGAGGCAGTTGGCCAGAGGAGAGCCCTTTGAAGCAGAGGGGCGATAGGTGGGGTCTTGGAGATCTGAAGGTGCATGAAATGTTTATAGAGAGCAGGGGGCTGGTTCTGAGTGCAGTTGGAAAAGAACTGTGGGTCTGAGGTTGTGTAATGAGAATGAGGCTTCTCTAGTGGTCTCTGTTTCAGTCGAAGATTGTATATGACCCTCTTGAGGGACCATGGAAGCTACCAGTTATTCAGACAGTGATTAAAGAACAAGGAGGGTCTTTTTACATTTGGGGCACTCTCATCTAAGCTCATTATTTTTATCAGTAAGGAAATAAGTAATCAATCCTTCAACACTCCTTTACCTACAGGTGATTGAATTTCCTTTATTTAAATGGAGTAAATATGTTTAAATGGAACATATTATTTTGAAATTTTACTTATAGTTAAAAAGTTCCTCAGAGAGTTGAAAATTTAGGGTAGCCCCTGATTTCTTCCAGAATTTTCCTCTTTATTAGTTTGTATAAATATTGATTCACCCTAGAAATGAGTTATGGGTAGGAGGGATCTTTTTTTCCCCCTGTACTATAGAACACAGCATTCCAGAAAAACCTCATTTCTGTTGATGAATGGCTATTGGCATACAGAAATCTGGCATGCGGTTGAGGAGAAGGGATACAGCTGACATGAGAAAAGCTTGAGAAGGAAACCATAATCCCCCTTCAAATTCACTGCTTATTAGAGGAGCTAAAATGATTAAGCAGCTGGAGGTTTTGATGTATGAGCAAAGATTAAAAGAATTACATGTGTGTAGGTTGGCTGAAGAGCTAAGGAGTGTGTGTGCATGTGTGTGGGGTGGGAACCTGATAGCCATTTGCAGATAATTGAAAGTATAGTCCCCCCCAAAGTAAAGGGATTGTGGTGATAGTCTTTAGGGGATTATCTAAGGGTAATGAATGAACTGAAGAAAGGGAAAAAATGGTTTCATCAGGAAGACTTTCATAATGAGTGAGACTTCAGAGGCCATAAAAGGATATCCCATGAGAGGTGGTGACATTCCCATCCCTTGAGTCATTTGCAGGAGGCCTAGTAAGCTTTGGAAGTGTATCATGCTGTCCAGTGGGGGGACAGATTCGGTAACAAGGCCATCCTTTGACCTGACGTTTTACAGCGCCATTTGTAAGATGAATCAATTGGTAAACAATACATTTGGAAACTCCCCAGGAAGTGAGTCTGTCTCATCTCACTGATAATTTTCTTCAAGAAATAGAAACATGTCCCACACCTCTACCTCTTCTGATTTCCACACTTTGTCCTTGGCATTGTATCATTTCCTAACAGACATAAAGGTCCAATGGTAGAGGAATCGCAAGATTGAAAAGATAAACAGCATGGAATTCAGCAAACGGCAATATTAATGAACCCTCCCTGAACTGTAATCTCTTTTCCAAACATGCCTACTGTCTGTGATGTTAGGAGGACTCTTTGTATTGTGTTCCTCATGGTCCTTTTCTGTTAGTTAGTGTTTGGACCATGCAACTCTTGGAAATAAAATTAGTCAATGCCGGCCTTTCTCCAGTATCATTGTCAGGCAGAAATTCTATCTATTTTATAAGGTACAGAAACTACAAGAGGTGGGATCTCAGAGTACTTTATTTTAATGCAGATGGCAAAAAAACAAAACAAGCAATCCTGTGACCTGGTAGGATTGTATCCTTTGATCTCACAACTTCTCTCTTAGGTTTGTTTCCCTTATGGGAAGAATAATAAATGATTCTCCCACAAAGATTTGCATACATGTGTCCCTCTGCCTCTTCATATGGAAAGTAGAATAGGCAGATTAATAAAATCAACTGAACAGTCAAGATTGAGACTAAGCAGTCTAGCTTCTGAGTTCTCTTCCCTGTATCATATGTCAATATGCAGATTTCCCCAACTCCTCTGATTCAAGCATGTGTGTATGGAAGACCCCTGAAGGTGTAATGCCACTGAAGGTACTACTTGTGACCCAGGGCGGCAGAGCTGGTCACTTACAATTGAACCACAGAAGGCCTTGTTCTTAAAAATTTCATGTCCCTCCTCATGGGCACCTAGCTCACCACCTTTCTTGTCTTCTTGTTCTTTCTTTTCTTCTTCAAGCTGTCCAGACACCTTGAAAAGTATTTCCTCTGTATTGATGAGGCATTTCTTTCTCTATTCCTCACTTCCACCCATACTGGCCATTGCTGAGGGCTCAGATCCTGTTACCAGAAAGGCTGACCAGGGTGCTTTTTTGCAGTAGAGGACATTTTCTTCCCTAAAGGGATTCTAATGCCTGTTATTAAATTACCCTTTCTTTTCTTTTCCCCATTGCACTTTTTATTCCATAGTTGGGTTATTTTTCTTAGCTTTATTGAGATGTATTTGACAAATAAAATTGTATATATTTAAAGTGTACAATGTGGTGATTTCATATATGTATACAGTGTGAAATGATCCCAACAATCGAGTTAACACATCTGTCACCTCGCATAGTTACCATTGTGTGTGTGTGTGTGTGCGTGTGTGTGATAGGAATGCTTAAGATCCACTCTCTTAGCAAGTGTCTAGTTCACCAAACTGAACTAACAAACAAAATAGTGATAGACTCAGAGATAGAGGGCAAGATAACAGCCTGGGGGGGAGGGGTTAGGGGGTGGAGGGATCAAACAAAAAGGAGAATGGACTCATGGACATGGACAACAGTGCGGTGATTATGGAGGGTGGGAGAGGGGGTAGATGGTAATGGAAAAAATACAATAAAAATACAAACCAAGAGGAGCAAAATAGATTTTCAGAAAGATCAACTTGTTCAACTTTGAGTATTATAGTTTTTTCATTGTACATCTTCCTACTTTCTGTGGTTAAAGTGATGCTTCTTGTATAACATTCATGTGTGTTCTTAAATGGACTTAGCAAAGTAGGAAGTTAAAAAAAAAGTCTAGTTCACAACACAGTGTTATTTACTATAGTCGCCATGCTGCACCTCAAATCCCTAGAAATTATTCATTTATAACTGATAGCTTTACCCTTTGACCAACCTCTCCCCTTTTCCCCTTCCCGAAGCATCCACTTTTCTACTCTCTGTTTCTGTGGGTTTGGCTTTTAAAAAATATAGATTTCACCTACAAGTGAGATCACACCATATTTGTTTTTCTTTGTTTGCCTGATCTCACTTAGCATAATGTCTTCCAGGTTCATCCATGTTACAAATGACAGGACATCCTTTTTAGGATTAAATAATCCATTGTGTTTATTCTGTCTCTCTCCCCCCCCCCCCACACACATGTTCTTTACCCATTCATCTGCTGATGGACACTTAGGCTGTTTCATGTGTTGGGTATTGTAATGACGCTGCAATGAATATGAGAGTGCAGATAGCTCTTCGAGGCACTGATTTAGTCTCCTTTAGATGTATGCCCAGAAGTGGGATTGCTGGATCGTATGATCGTTCCACTTTTAATTTTTTGAGGAAAATTAAAATTATAGTTGAGAGTTTGATGAATCATTATAAATCATGCCAAATAATTTCATTCTCTCTTTTGTTCTTTAATAGCCATTAGCTAAACAGGTCTGTAGTTAAAATTTTGGTGTTTTGCCGATCATATGTTTTTGCATTCATTTTGAATTCTAAAAAATAATACATATCAACATTATTTATCTTTTTTACTGAGTCTTTTGGCACTCTCTTGAATTTTGTGGCCAAGGCCAGTGCTTCACTTGCCTAATCCTAGTCTTGGCCGGGCCTGTTTATCAGCACTAGTTATTGGGCAATCCCCAAAGAAGCGAAATTGTAGCACAGGGTTTAGCAATTCTTTTCTGAAAGATATACTTTAATTTTTTTTCATTTTCTCCTCGTGGAGCTAATATAGCTTGCCAGTTTTTATTGTCTTCAAATCATGTTCAGTCAGATAACAACTGGAATGCAATCCATTTCATGATTTCTTTGCTCATTTGTTAGGGAAACTAGCAACACTCATGGACCAGCAGAATAAATTTCTGCTCATTTTTAAAGTCTTCATCTTTTGCAGTATATTTGAGAAAGTTTCTGGAATTTGGGAAGACCACATAGTTCTAAAAAACCTAAATAAATTAGTATAGATCCATTTTTAAATCCTCAAATAACAAAACCCTTACATTATTGTTTTCAGAAATTATCCTTCCTAAAAAATTGCTCTTCCATTTTATGTAAATGAGGAAATGATAGCTCTTGAGAGGTTGTTAGGGAAGGTTTTTGGATGTCTGCAGATATTGAATTATTTAGTGTAGGGGGTGATGAGGAGGGCAGTTGTGAATGGTTTGGGGGGAAAGAGGTCCATTGGGTCTGTCATTTAAAATTATAAATATTTGCATATATTTTTCTAGATGTGAAGAGAAAACTCTTATAAAAGTATCATAATGAGGTTTTTGGAGGCATTAGGGTACCAGATCTAAGAGCAAGGCAGAACAGGAAGAGTGCAGGCAGAGCTGAAGGACAGTTTGAGGTCCAAAGGTAGGACAGTCAGGGGCTTCATTTTCTGCATTTGAGCCATATATTTAGAGGAAATAGGGAGGCTCTCAGTACAATCAGGTCAAGACAAAATATTTTTGTTGACTCTCTGCACCCATTAACTGCAGCTTATGATATGACCAGCATGGCAGGCAGCCCAGCTTCCCTCAAGCAGCCCTTGGTCCATCTCCAAGTGGCCATTGACGAGCAGAGTCTCCTGACTGTGTTATTAATTAACCCTGGCAGATCATCAGTATTTTCATTACCTTGGCAGAAAGTGGGCTTTTCCCTCATGTGCTGTGCTAACTCCTGAGACGGTACTCCTCTCCATGCCAGCACTCCACTGAAGTCATTAAAATCATCACATTTAACTCTGTTGCTAACTGCTGATGTTGCAACAGTTTTGGAAACAGTGAGGCCTCATCCAGGTGTCATTTGTTTTCTTTAAAAAAATGCTACAGAAGGTCCAGCTCTGCTTGCTGTTCTGAAATAACATCAGAGTTCCTTGTTTCAGTTGATCAAATTTATTTCAGGAATAGAAAAATCAGAGAATAATGTACTATGATATCTGCCTTATTGATCACCTGAAGATATTAGATTTGTGGACTATAATTAACACAGGGCCAAAAATCAAGAATCATGGAATGTTGGAATTATGTGGTCCAACCCTCATATACACACATAACCTTCTTTATAATGTCCCCAGACATCTTGTCATTCAAACTCTGTCTGAATCCTGTTATTAACAGAATCTTAATTACTTTTTAATATAGCCATTTTCATGTTTAGAAAAGTAGTGTGGTTCAAAGACAAAATAAGCTTTTGAGTCATATAACTCAATCCAAAACTTAGAGTTGATTTCTAGGAGCCATATTGTACTTGGGTAAGGAACTTGGCTTCTCAAAACATCAGTTTCCTAAGTATGAAACAATTTTTAAGTATCTCTTTCAAAGCATTGTTATGATAATTAACTATTGGAAAATACTGTGTTTTGTCTAGCAGAAGTTTCTAGAGGTTTCTAGTAGAAGTTACGTAAAGGAGAACATGTCTCCTTTACGTATAAATTGCAGTAATTTGAGTTACACTTCTGCTTGTTGTCTCATGTTCTTATCACAAACATTCTAGTGAATCTAGTAGTTCTGGGTGTTCCACAGACACATTATAAGTGTAATTTGATTAGGTTCTGCTCTGCTCTTCCTCTGAGCCATTCTGCATTTCAAGGAATCACACTGGCTTCCTTCAGGCTTGTGTTGCTTCCCCATGAAGCATCACTACCAGCAAGGAATACAGAACCTCGTCTCAGTGCTACAGGGCAAAGGCAGAATGCAGCTATCATTTTTCATGTGACTCTATTGGAGGTTTGGGAAGATGGATGGGAATTCTAGAAAAAAATGGAATCTACAAAAAAAAGATTTTTCTCAAATGTAGGAATAAGACTCAGCCTCACTCCAGGGCTCCCCTATTGGTGGCCTTTTTACTGAGCTCCTAACTTGCCTCGCTGAGACAGCCTCCAGCTCCTGCCTTTGTTTTTCATCTGTTGCCATATCACAGGGGGACCTCACCACTCCCAGCAAAGCAGGCCTGAAGTAATCTCATCTGTGTCAAATTCAGTCCCTTAGCTCTTTGTGACCTTAAGATGGGAAAATGTTTTCTTTCCACCTTCAAAGTCTTCAACTCTGCTCCAGGATTTATCTGTACCTAGGATGATGGGCCATGCATGGGGACTTCTACTACATCTGAGGGAAAATTTCTGTCCCTCTGACAATGTGGAGAAGTCTAAACAAAGGCTTTCTAACAAATATAACAATCTAACATCAGTATTTTTCCAGAAGTCAGTCTTTCTCTTTCCTCCAACTCAAGGTGAACGGTAGGCTTATTTTTCTCCTAATTTCATTATACACATAGACACATGCAAATACATATATATTGCTATAGATTGGATGTTTATGTCCTCCCCCTAAAATTCATATATTGACCCCTAACCCCCACTGTAATGGTATGAGGAGGTGATTACTTCATGTGGATAGAGCCATCATGAATGTGATTAATGTCCTTATAAAAGAGACCCCAGAGAGCTCCCTTGCCCCTTCCACTGAGAGATGAAGGCTGACTATGAACCAGGAAATGGGCTCTCCCCAGATACCAAATCTGCTGGTGCCTTGATCTTACTCAGCTTCCAGAACTGTGGTAAATACATTTGTGCTCTTTGTAAGCTACCCAGTCTATGGTATCCTGTTATATATCAGCCTGAACTGACTAAAACAAATGTATATACACACATATGAGGTCTGTGCAGAAGGTATCCAGCCATGCAGTACGAAAAATAGAGACATTTATTGAAAAAGATACAAGATACAAGAAATAATGATGCCTCAGTCCCCTTCAAAGTAGGCACCTTGGGACCTCACACAGTTCTCCCAATCTTCATCAGCTGTCCTGTTGTATTTTTCTGAATCTCATCAATGGCCAGAACTCTCTTCCTTTTCAAAGGTGATTTTAGTTTTTGGAAAAACCAGAGGTTGCAGTGCACCAAAGCTGGGCTATAGGGGGGCTGAGTCATCTGCGTAATTTGATGTTTCACCGAAGAAGTCAGCACAAAAGGAGACATGATGTATGAGTGGGTGTGTTGGCGTGATGAAGTTGCCAATCACCAATTGCCCATACCTACAGCCTTCTGAATCATTCAAATAGTTTGTGCAGAGGAATGTTCAAGCTTAATGCAAAAAAAAAAAAAAAATTGAGGCAGATTTATTGCTCTATTCACTCATTTTAAATGTGACAGCCACACTGTGCATATACTCACTCAAGGGCATCTTACTAACTAGTAGAGTGAAGTTGTCATATTCACACATGAGCATTCCAGTCCAGTCTCCTTGGCTACCAGGTTACATCAATGTTGCTCAAATCATTCTTGTAATATTAACAATGGCTGGCCTTTTTCCGGACAGACATCATATATACAAACACATATATAAATATACATGTGTATCAGTGTAGGGAATTCTAAATTAATACTGAGGAAATAAAGATTTCTTTAAAATAATAATCTGAGTTGAAGGGGAAGATTATACTACGACCATAATTTTTTTTGTTGCTTAATAGAGGAATTATTAACCATCTTTTTTGTAAACCCTTCTCCCCTTCCCCCCATTCTCCCCTCAATAACTCCTATTACACAGAATAGCTTAGCCAG
>PVKM010000480.1:0-33127 GCA_004027735.1 Carollia perspicillata | reverse complement strand
GGGCATCTTACTAACTAGTACAGTGAAGTTGTCATATTCACACATGAGCATTCCAGTCCAGTCTCCTTGGCTACCAGGTTACAGCAATGTTGCTCAAATCATTCTTGTAATATTAACAATGGCTGGCCTTTTTCCGGACAGACATCATATATACAAACACATATATAAATATACATGTGTATCAGTATAGGGAATTCTAAATTAATACTGAGGAAATAAAGATTTCTTTAAAATAATAATCTGAGTTGAAGGGGAAGATTATACTACGACCATAATTTTTTTTGTTGCTTAATAGAGGAATTATTAACCATCTTTTTTGTAAACCCTTCTCCCCTTCCCCCCATTCTCCCCTCAATAACTCCTATTACACAGAATAGCTTAGCCAGGTAATGCATTATCTCAAATATTTTTTAGAAGACAATTTTCACTATGTTTTTACATATAAAAAACTCATCAGGTTGGTTTACCTAGAAAAGGAACAATTTCAATGTCTAAAACAAAATGTATTTATCTCAACAAAGAATGCAGCTTGGAACTCGTAACTAGTTCTTCTATTCTGTTCTATCAATTATTCAGAAGCACTTCGTGACACAAGAATCAACTTGTCATATATTTAAACTTATTGGCATACACTAAGTGTGCAATAACATCAGTTTCCCTTTCTAATCTTTAAAACTTTTCCTTCAGTTGTGCCAAATTAATTTCTCGAAAATTTTCATTCACAGATCCTGTTTCTGTGCCTTGCGAAGCTGTAGTATTTCATAGCCTTTAAGTTGCAGCTCTGCCCAAATTTGGGTTTTTACAGCTGGAATGGGCAGCACAGACTTAACCTTGTATCTCGGTATTGAGGCACAAAGCGTGCCAGTGAAAATCACCCACCGTCCACCATACCTACTTTTGGGGCATGAAATAAAGAACTGGGCTTTTTATATGTTTGTTTTCCTTGGACTGGGAAGGAAACAAAGAATTTTGATAGGTAAGTGCCGCTGAATATTTTCTTTGGAAAGGGAAAATCTACAATTCATGATTAAAACTTTATTTAGTGGATAAGTTACTATACATTTTATCATTCAGAAAATTAAACCAATCTAAGGCAAAAATGATGTTATTTCTCTGACTTTTCCCCTAGTAATGTATTTCTCCACCAGTATTTGTCAGACAGAAGCAGAACCTCATGCTGTGGGCCTTGCCTAGGATTGCATTTAGGCTAAGGATGGAATGTTGTCTTTAGCATCTCATCACTTTACTTAGCAAAATATCACTCCCTCCGAGTTCTAATAGTCATCCATTCATTTGTCCATCTGTCCATCTGTCCATCCATCTATCCACTCATTCATCCATTATTCATGATTTGGTCAATTCTTTCAATGTCTTAGTTACTTACTCTATTATTCTAAGAGAGAGAGAGAGAGAGAGGGAGGGAGGGGGGGAGAGAGAGAGAGAGAGAGAGAGAGAGAGAGAGAGAGAGAGAGAGAGAGAGAGAGAGAGAGAGAGAGAGAGAGAGAGAGAGAGAGAGGTTGAGACCTGGAATTAGTCTCTACAAGAATTTTTCTTTAGTATATTCTGCTATACAGTTGCCCTGTTCTCATTCAAGTATTTCCTTAAGAAAAGGCATATATAGCCAACTGTCAAATTTTAGAACTGCAAGCTATGAGAAATAGCAAACACAATAGATGTTATTTTTCATTATTTGAACTAAGTTCCACAAGCTGAAATTAATAGGTTAATATATACAAGAAAAATATGAATCTCCATGAAAAAATGTAGACATATATCAGTGGTTAAGGGGACAACTGTACAGGTAAAACTTAGGGTAATGGGGCTAAATAGCAAAATCTATAAAAAAGATTTCAAAATTTTTGTTGATGAGTTTTTCATTCAATAATGAGGCTTCAAAAATTATGCCATTTCAGTTTGCATTACTAGAAACATTAATATCTGGAGACAGAAAGGTTATAGTGTGCTTCTATATTCTATTTAGAGAAGAGTTGGAACATTGTGTTCTTTTCTGGGTAGTTTAATTTGCTGGGATATTGACAAACTGGACCTGCCCAGAACTGAGTGGATACGATAGCACAGTCATGAAAACATTAACAGAGCAGGCACTGTGGAAGAAACCGGGTGCATTTAGCTAAGAAAGAATAAGCTTACACAGATATGATCAGTAGTCTTAAGTACATAAATGCTATGATCTGAATACAGCAATATCATGAAAATCTTAGTCTCTTCAAATCTGGGTTTGAAATACAGCTTTGTTGTTTAGTAATACCCTATCAGGCAAGTTATCCCTTTTTATCATCAAGAAAATTGGGGGATGATGAATGCTAATTACTTTTCAGGTTAGTGTTGAAGCTTAAATGAGGACATCTATATATGTGAATGGCTATTGTCATTCTTGTACATAATAAGACCTCAGTAAATGATAATGATTATCTTGTTAATATTTTCAGATGGCAGAAGTAATATTAAAAAAAAGGAATTATGAGAAGATTGACATTGATAAATATAGGAATACAAAAATAAGCTTAAGAAATTAATATAAGGAAGAAGTTTCTTAAAATTTGAGTTGTTAAGAAATGGTGGATTTTCTACTACTGGGAGTGTTAAGACAAGATCAGATAACTACTCATCCAATAACAAGTGATATGAACTCTCTGGTCTTATTCAGCTGTGATTTTCTATGAACTTCTTAGAAGCAGGATGTTTAGAAGCAAAAGAAATTATGATTTGTGTGTAGTAATAAGAATGAATTTCCTGGATGAATGATAATATTTTATAAGTAACCACTTAAAATTATTTCTGTTTTATGCCCAGTTCATCTTGGGCATTTTCACAGCACATGGCTCCAGTGAAGACTTACTTGGATATAAATTTTTGGTTGTTCTTTATGATGATATTCAGCAAATATTTACAATACTTCAAAATAAGGCTTTTGGTTGAGGAAAATTGAAATTTGGAAAACTTACCCACTTTTCAAACCAAGCCTTATTCATCAAGTACACATTCTTGGATTTCTAGAAAGGACAGGCCAAAGACAATTTTGTAGACTTCAGGCTTTTACTGGCATGAACATTGACATACCAGAGACACACAGATATTGGCAATAAAAGCAAATATAAATTTTCATTATTTTCCTTTTCCCTGACATTTTCTAATGATATAAATAAAGAGTGTTATTGGTTATTAAAAAGAGGGTATAATAAAAAATAGGGCAACACTCGTGATGTGATTTGTCTTATAATTGGTTAGATGAAACATTATTGGATTTAAGAATATATTTTAAAATGTGTTATCTATGTAATAGGCAATCAATTAAAAAACAACTTGTGTGTGTCTCAGAGTAGATCCATTTACCCATAATAATAAACACAGAAGAACTACTGTAAAGACTCGTTGATTGTGGATCATCTGTCCATATCCTGTGATCACAGAAACTCTGCCATGGCTGTGAAAAATAGACTCAGAAAGTTACCCTTGCTGATATACCTTTAGGTAATAAAGAACAAAATGAACTGATGAACAGCCCTGGCCAGTGTGGCTCAGTTGGCTGGAGCATCATCCAGATACCAAAAGGTTGAGGTTTCAATTCCTGGTCAGGGCACATACCTGGGTTGCAGGCTTACCCCAGTCCAGAAGTTTGTGAGAGGCAACCAATTGATGTTTCTCACATCGATGCTTTTTTTTTTCTCTCTCTCTCCCCCATCTCTCTCTCTTTTTAAAAGCTATGAAAAAATGTCCTCTGGTGAGGATAGCAAAATAAATAAATAAACTAAGTAAACTGTCAAACAAAACAGAAACAGACGCATTGATACATAAAACAGACTGACAGCTCTCAGAGGGGAGGGGGGACTGGATGAAAGAAGGTGAAGGGATCAGCCAAAGAACATATATGTATAACCCATGGACACAGACAACAGTGTGGTGATAGCCAGAGGGAAGAGGGAGATGGGGGTAGGGGAAGGGGGCAGTGCAGGGCATGAGGACATGAGTAATAGTGTCAAAAAAAAAAAGTTTCTACCATTCCTGGTTTGACTTTTTAAAAATTTACTTTACAGTTTTTCGGGGAGTACATTCATAGTAGAAAATTCAATTAAATTAACAAAGAGAGGAATATACTTTACTTAGTGTTTTAATTACCAAATAATGAACTACAGTCTAAGCCAAATTTAAAGTGTGTCTTATAGGAAAACACTAAAGTGATTATCAAAGTGCAAAGTAAAATGTTAATCTTCTTAATGAATATTTCAAAATCATTCTAAGGGAAATGATAGTGAAAACATACAAAAGTAGATTGAAAAGACTTTTATCTATGCTCAGAGATCTGCTCCTTGGGAACATGCTGGTTATTTTCCCACATACTCTCCTTGGTCACACACTAAAACACAATAGAAGAAACCATTTGAATTTTGTGATTAGATAGAAACTTTCCTGAAGGGTTAAACAGTTGTAAAGATTGTGGATTGTCTTAACTACATGTTTCCTTCCATCAGCCTTCATCTCTAGAGATCTGCTTAATTTGTAGTGGAACCTAAATGAACTGGCAGATTCATTGCAACTGAAAACTTTCAACTTACACATATTATTTTCACCAAGAATACAAAGGAAACGAAAACTTTTCCTACTTCCAACTCATTATATTTCAAAGGCACCTTGGTCTTCAGTGCAAAGGGAGTGTTAAATTCATATTTTCATATGTATGCATTTTATAAAGATGTTTAAAAATCCATTCTGATATATTACTTTTGCTTTTATATAAACATAAGATCCAATTACCTCATATACCATACTGTGTTATATTTACTGACCTTGAACTCTTCCTCAAATAATTTTCAACTGCTATGCTGGGTACTCATCCCTAAGCCTATTAATATTTTATTATGTCAGAATGTCAAGGGTAAAAATAACACTAGTTTTTATATACTAATGCAAATTATTTTCTTTAGCATCAAACTTAAAAGCACATAGTACATACTTTTAAATTTATATAATTTACTTGGTTATTTTTAAAAAGTTAAACATAATGAACAAGTGAAAAATAAATACCAGCCCAAAACACTCACCCTAAAGCAGACCAATTATGTATACATATATAAAAATTGCACTGTGCTCCTAAAATATTTAGTAAGTAAAATAGAAGGGCTCAAGTAAAACCTTACAGATACCTTATTTATATCAGCTCATATTGCTTTTTATTTTGCTTAGAATTCAAGCTATTGAGTTACAAACTAGGCATCACAGACTCACAAGACATTATACTAAAACTAAGCCTATCCTTATACGTAGGTTCATTGCTAAAAATATACTCAAGGGAACTTTGTATGTCTACCCCAAAACAAGGGAGCTTTACTCATAATAAACAAAAATTGAAAAAATAAACCATTGTCCATCAATAGTAAAATGGATAACTGCAGGATATTTATTAAACAGAATATGAAACATTAATACAAATAATAAACAGCAACATAAATAAATCTCACCAAATATAGCGATGAACAAAAAAAAACAGAGACAAAAGAGTACATAAAAAGAAAAATCACAAGTGAAATTAGAGAAAATATGTTGAGATAAATGAAAATAACAGCATTCTAAACTTTCAGGATGCAGCTAAAGCGGTCTTACAGGGCAAATTGTAACTGTAAACATTCATATTAAAAATATCTCAAATTAATAACCTAAATTTTTATCTTAAGAAATTAGAAAAGGAAGAGGAAACTGAAGCCAAAGCAAGACACATGAAGGAAATACAAAGAAAAATTAATGTAGAAACTAATAAAATGGAGTAGAAAAACAATAGAGAAAAATCAATGAAACCAACAGTTGGTTCTTGGAAATGATCAGCAAATCTGACAAACCTTTAGTTAGACTCACCAAGGGAAAAGAACCGAGAAGATTCAAGTTACTAAAATTATAGGTAAAAGAGGAGACATCACTATTGATATTATAGAAATAAGAAGGATATAAAAATATTATAAATAATTTTATGCCAACAAATCATGAAACCTAGATGAAATAGAAAAATTCCTAGAAACACACAAACAACTGAGACTGATTTATGAAGAAATAGAAAATCTGAATAAACTTATAATATGTAAAGATTTTGAAGTAGTACCAATTAAACTACCCAAAATGAAAGCCCAAGCCCATGTAGCTTTACTGATGAATTTTACATATATTTAAAGATGAATTAACAATAATCCTTAAAAAACTCATCTGAAAAATAAGAGAGTACCCAACCAACTATTCTATGATACCAAAATCAGAAAAAGACAACATAAAGAAAGCAAACTAGAGACCAACATACCTTACAAGTATAAAAACAAAAATTCTCAACAATATACTACCAGGTAGAGTCCAGAAACATAACAAAAGGAAAATAGGCCATGAACAAGTGGGATTTAACCCCTGAATGTAAGGTTAGTTCAAAATATGAAAATTAATCAACTTTATGTTAATAGAATAAAGAATTAAATGACATGATAACCTCAGTATGCAAAAAAAATCAGTTGAAAAAATCTAACATCATGTCATGATTAAAAATACTCAAAAAATACTCAATAATTTTTTTATTAGGAGTAAAAGGTAATTACCTCAACCTGATAACGGCTATTTTTTTCAGGAAAATCCCAAAGCTAATGCTATGTTTAGTAGTTAAAGACTGCATGTTTTTCCCCTAAAATCTGGACCCAAACAAGAAAAGATATCTGTATCTTTATATAGTACTATTTATACCTGAGATATACATGTAAAAATCTTCATATGAATGTAAAAATGATGTTGTAACAACAAAATCATTATAAAATTATTTCACAGTTTCATGATGGCAGGTAAATATTATATTTATTGTGAAGGCCAAATTTTTAGGTTTTAGGAAAAGTAGAAGTACAATTGGATACAAATGTAAAACTTCATTATGAGACTCAATTTATTTTGCAAACAGAACAATTTTATCTCTGGCATATAGTGAATGCAATTTTTAAACATTTTTCATTTTTATATTTTTAATTTCTCTTTAAAAAATGGTTTATGCTATTACAGTTGTCCCAATTCTCCCACCTTTGCTCCCCTCCCCCCAGCTTCCCCCTTACTATGGTCAGTCCTTACACTGTCGTTCACATCCATGGGTGATGTATACATGTTCTTTGTCTAAAGCCTTCACCTTCTTTCAGCCAATCCCAATACTCCCCCTCCCCTCGTACAGCTATCAGTCTGCTCCTTGTTTCTGTGCCTCTGATTCTATTTTGCTTGTTAGTTTATTTTGTTCCTTAGATTCCAGTTATAAGTGAGATCATATAGTATTTGTTTTTCATTGCCTGTCTTATTTCATTTAGCATAATAGTCTCCAGTTCCATCCATGCTGTAGCAAAAGATAAGAATTCCTTCTCTTTAGGGTTTTCAGGTACTACTTTAAAGGACACAGGGACGAAACCAAGGGGGAGGGTAGAAGCGAGGGAAAGAGGTGGGTTTGGATGGGGTGAGGGAGGAGTGGAGAGAAAATGCAGTCAACTGTAATTGAACAACAATAAAATAATTAAAAGCCCTGGCTGGTATAGCTCAGTGGATTGAGTGTGGGCTGCAAACCAGAGGGTTGCCAGTTCGATTCCCAGTCAGGGCACATGCCTGGATTGCAGGCCAGGTCCCCAGTGTGGGGCGCACGAGAAGGAGCCACACAATGATAGTTCTCTCCTCCTCTTTCTCCTTCTCTTCCCCTATCTCTAAAAATGAATAAATAAAATCTTTTAAACAATAATTAGAAAATAGAAACAAACAAACAAAAAGAATTCCTTCTTGTTTACTGCTGCATGGTATGTCACTGTGTAAACGTACTGTAGCTTTTTCTATCTGCTCATCTACTTACCGGCACTTAGGCTGATTTCAGGTCTTGGCAATTGCAAATAACACTGCTATGAACACAGGGGTGCTTAATTCAAGACAGCTTCTCTCTCTTTTTTTTTTTTTGCTTCTTTTTAATATATATATTTTTAATTCTGAAGAACAATTTGATAATGCAAGCCAGTTCTATTATAAATAAGTAATTTCCATTTCCACCACAGGATTCTCTTCACAAATGGCAAAAACAAAAAACAAAAACAAAACCCATCTAATTGATAATGACACTTCCCAAGATTTGAGGGAACAAAAAGTGAAAAGCAATGACACAAGCATTTGTATCAGTACAAAAACTAACCTTATAAATAATGAAATGTGCTGATCACTGCATATTTAAGGACATCCTGAAAGTATAAACTATTTCTGCTTATCTATCACAAGAACCACTTATTAAATATTAAACTTATAAAAAGAGCAATAAGCTTGCCAATCATTATAAATATAAGTAATCTGTGTGGGACTAAAATAGTTCTTTCCTGTTTATAAAGACAAAATTTCTATGATTGATTAGGTTTTAATTACCATTAAGCATTCTTTTAAATTAACATTTGGTTTCAATTTCTCAATGATTCATCCGAGACTATTAGTATTGATTAAAATGTGCCAAAAAACCTCATGTTCTTAATAGCCATGATAATAGAGAAGAGTTCTTTTGTTTTTCTCTTTTTGGGCTTGGCTTAAAATATTTATTACACCCCCATGTTTTGTTTAAGGATAATTTCAATGCTAGTGCCAAAACAGAAAAAAATTATACTTAATCTTGATAATTTAAAAAAATATAAGATCTTAGAAATGGCATCTGTCATAATGTTTTTGTAGAGAACAAATGTCATTATTCTACTTTTTAAAAAGTTAAATCATACTATGATGTTATAAATGCTGATGTAGCTTGCTGATTTGATTCCTACTCTTTTGTTAAATGTGTCAAACTTTAGAATTTCTAATAGTAAAAAAATATTTGCCAGTTAAGTCTTTGATTAATAAGACTTCAGAGAGCACTTAAGTGTATGGAATCAAAGAACCAAACTTAGAATTGAACTTCTTTTTTTGAATAAGATTGTAGTATTAGTTTAGATTAGCAGACATCCAAAATAAAAAATCCTTTCAAGTTACACTTTCAGGAATTTAGGATTTTATATAAATATTGCTCTTTCTTTGTCCACATGTGAAAATCTTAGGAGAAAATGGTGTTGAATGTATGTGTGTGTATGTATATAATGATCCCATTATAGCATGTATAGAGTTTTAAAATACATAATAAAAAATAGTCAAATATGTGGAATTGAAACTAATCATATCTAAATATAGAAAACTATAAGCTTCTTTTCCTTTCTGAGGTCATGTCTACAAGGAGCCTACAAAGTGAGCATTTGAGAATCAATTTCCCCTCCCTCTCTCTGTCTCTTCCTTTCTCCATCCTTCCCTTTCTTCCTTTCTTTTCTCTTTCTTCCCCACCCCCACCATGATTCATGCTGTAATTGTTGATATATTTGGCCATGTACTAGATCTAATTTGTAATTTATAAATTTATATAATCTCAAACACTTATTTATTATATTTGATTTAATTTCTTCTGTAGATGGAAACATAGTTATTTTTCCAATGTACAAAAAAAGAATCGAATCTGCAACCACCTCTTGATTGCCAGCTGAATTTTTTTATTTCACTGTCCATGAGGAAAACCAGTTAATGCTAACCGAAGTCTCTGAGATCCACGTGTGAAAATGTAATATCAAGTTGTTGACTCTACCAGTTATGAAATATTCTGGCTTGTGGTCTTTTTTAAAGAATGAAAATATACAGTTGAAAAGAGATAAGGTAGTTAAATTTAGACGTTATGAATGTAGGCCAATGAACCAAATTCTTCAGTTAAAAAAAAAATAAAAAGGAGTCCATTTAGGCCACTGTACAATTGCCAGATTTCCATTTCCCATGCTGCTTGCAAGCTCAGGGCCCACGGATTTCAACAAATTTCTACCTTCCTTGGGAATTATCGAGACTTTTTATTTTAATAACATTTAAAAGCCACAATTTTATTTAAATATTTAAGGACAGATCTCAGTCAGGATTTAGTAACATTACTAAGAAAGATTTATTAACGTTTTTCAGATAATTGAAATAATTTTAATTGAAATCAAAGCAATCTAGGTTAAAAGCAGGGAGCTTTTCCTGAATGAGTTAAGGTCGCTGGAAATAACGAGACCTTATAGGTCTTCTTAAGCCCATATTAAGCCATTGTAAAGGTTTCCTTGGCTTCAAACGTAAAATGCTATGTGGTCTACAAAAAAGGTAGCAAGGAGTTCCTTAGACTTTCTACTAGTTAAGTGATCATAGTCATAATGTACCCACTTCAAAGCAATATTCTGAGTACTAAGGAGCAAAAGTAGCTTTATTACAGTTTTCTTTTAATTCTGAGGTTAAAATAAAAAAGAAAAGCTATACTTAATATTAATTTCTCTCTTTTTTTTGCAATTTTGCAAGCACAGATTTTAGAAGTTTGGAGGATATAGTTTGATATTTTAATAGGTCTATTGCCAGATATGATTAGACACTCCATAAATAATTGAATTGAATCATTTGGGTATTTTCATCAGGGAGAACATAATAGCGATTTTTTTTTCATTTACTTTAAAAAATTACTGGAAAGTCTCTATTAAGTAGAAAACAGAATAAACCATAAGACCCACAAGGAATAAATAACAGAATCAACTTCGGGGCGATGGAGTTGGACTTCGCAGCTTGTACTCTCTCCCTTATAACAAAACCCCTGCGCTAATGTGAAGCAGCTGCGGCAATTTCGCAAAATGGCCTAAACTGTTGAAAAGCCATTAAGAGTCTGATGTATGTAGAATAAAAAGGTTCATTCAGCTTTTTAAAAGGTTTCCCAATATGGAGTGTTATTTTATTTTATAACCACGTCTTAGTCATATTAAGTTTAAATGCCACAGAAAATTTTAATGACCATGTGGCTGGCTTTTTTGGTGAAATAGCAAGAATTTTTTGACATGCCTAAAATTCTTTGAGAAAAAAAATGGGTACAAACCTATTAGGGACACTGTACAAGTTCCTACTATTAAATGCATAGTTGGAAAATTGAGCAACCCATACAGGATGATTTATCATTCATATTTGTAGGGGCACCTAAATGAATTAGAATCAATTTCTTTAATCCTAAGGCACACAGAAGCTTTTGGAAATAATGAAAGCCACTTGCTTTCCCAAGGTTTTCATAGGTCTGAGCCTCAAGTTTTAACTATATGATTTTACATTTATTTTTTACAGATTGTATGCATTTTAAAAATTGTTTTGAATTTTTTCTAAGAATGTACAAAGGATTATACCTCTATTCCTTCTTCCTTTTTTGCCTCTGAAGGTGATAGCTAGGTGATGTTTTTTACAGTCACCTGCTTTACTTACCTTGATTTTTAGGTCTGTCTTTGTGGCCTCCAAATTATTTCTAAGACAGATGAAGCATTAGTTTATTACTGTCATCAGTAATCTATCTGATATGAGGTAAATATTGTCAGCAGACTTATAATGGTACATCTATAAAAATAGTAAATGTGTTCCATAAAATCCATTGTGAATTTTCTTGTGTCATTCTGATGCATGCACTGATGAGTACACTATTACAATTCATTAAGTTGGACTGGAGTGACCCAACCCAGAGAACTCATTTGTGCATTGATGCCCACGCACCAGAGACAGGATAGTTCCAACCTGCTGAACATCATCACTATGCTATGTTCATTTGAAGACCAGTCACAACAGAAACCCGGATTCACAGGAAATAGGCCTGGCTATCTTCCATGACCATATGCTCAAGAATTGGGAGATAGGTCAATTGGCAAGAGCATCTGAAGACTTATTCTCTGAGGACTCTGTCAGCACCCACTCTGTACGAGGCACTTTGCTAGGTGATCTGAGGGAGATGACAGTGATACAAGATGCTCCCTGACGTACACCCTGTTGGAAAGCTCAGATGCACGCACTATTTATTTATTTTTTGTTACTATTATTTTTTCTACCTCCCCCAGCCCCCTTCCACTTTGGTAATCACCACACTGTTGTCTGTCTCTGTAAGGTTTTTTGTTTGTTTAATCCTTTTGCCTTTACAACCAACCTCGCAATGTATGCATTTTTTAAAATTACAAAGCATTGCTGTCCTATTCAGGCCAGTGTCCCCTAGTGAGTGGTACTGGTAGAGAATGATATGAGAGTAGAGGAAGTGCTTCTGGGCAGCAGTGGTTTTTCAAATGCCTCCCTGGACAGGGGAGATTTGAGTAATGCTGACGGTGGGAGATGGTACCATCTCCATGGGATCGATGTGGAATATTTCCAGACCAAATAGTGGATCGGAGTAACAAAATCTCATGGATGTGGGGTTGGGTATTGTAGAAAGAAAGGTTGGAGAAGTCAGTGGAAGTCACATTCCAATCTCAGTAAATATTCATTGACAAACACTAAGAACAATACAGATAAGCAATAAAATAATTTTTTATCTCTTTTCTTATCTCCCTTTCTTATCTCTTTTTCAAAATTCACCAGAGAGCTGAGGATGCAAAAAAAGTAAAATAAACTAAATTTTAGAGAGTCATAAGATCTTGTTAAGAAAGAAGAGATCCAAGATTGTTTTTATTCCTGGGGACACTCTGAATAAGAAGCAAATATACCACAGACTGGGGTGAAAAGAAACCAGTCCAATGGTTAATGGACTTTTAACAGCTACCTATGGGCTGGTCTGATGGATTAGAACTCCAAGGGGCTTTGTCACAAAGTGAGTCCACAATGACCTGTCACCTCTTTCCCACAGGGCTTTTACTGAGTACACAAGGCTAGTGAGCCAGAGACTGCGACAGGTCATGAGGCCGAAAGAGGAATCTCACCTGTCATATCTATGCATCAAAATTTCCACAGTTCTTATCAGCATAGTTTCCCTGAGTATATACCAGCAAGCCACTGAAGGCTGGGGCAAGGTAGCAGAATGGAAAGCTGAGAACTGAGCTATAAAGAATAGAGAGATCTCAGTGTCTCACTGGTGCTCGGATACCAAGTTCTGCTGAAGAAATGAAACCAGCAGTGAATTCGATCTAATTAAAGCTGCTACAGAATCCAGAATTATCTCAATAACAGTTTCATGTGGTATCCCCCCATCCCATGACGAAAAATGGGGGGCATGCTCTTTTCTGGATATAAAATTTATTTATTTACTTCAGTCTCCTTTTTTTTCTTACGTACGTCATGTCCAGCATATATTAAAATATTATGCAACACCTGAAAGAGCATGAAAATGTAACCCATAATCAACAGAAAAAATAACCCACAGATGAATTGGAATCAAAAGATCAGGACTTTAAAATAGCTATGACAAATATATTAACGAATCTGGTGGAAAGGGGGCACAACATGCTTTAGAATGATTTGCAGGAAGGCATAAAGAGAAGGAAGAAGGAGCCCTATTTTGAATGACCTACCATGTTTTTCTGACCATAAGACGCATCTAGATTTTAGAGGAGGAAAACAGGAAAAAAATTTGAAGCAAAAAATGTGGTAAAATATTTAATAACATAAGTAACATAATAGTTCACCAATGTAAACGTAAACAGAACTCAACAGCAGCATTAACAACCATTATTCCTCCCAAATTTGGCGGCAGGGGGTGGTGATGGTGGGAAAGTATGTCTTACAGTCCAAAAAATACAGTACTTTGAATTTACTATTTGCCTATAAGTAAGAAACACTTGAAAATTAGTTTGGTGAAAAAACTGAGACTTGGAAAATTTAAATAAACTTTCATATAACTTTTAAAGTTGAGACAGGATACTGAGAGTTTAATGTTTGTTTTTTACCCCCAATTTACTATATTTTAACTGTCAAACATTTTAAATCATGTATTCTTCTTTTTCCTTTTGTTATTATTGTTTCAGACTCAAGTATTAGGCTTATAAATTGAAGTCAAAGACATTAACACATTTTTTCCTTATAGTCAATCTTGTAGTCTGAGAAAATTAGTAATATCATTTATAGCTATTAATCACAATTTTATGCAGAATTCCAATTATTTGATCTGATTACTACTTTCCAATTAATTTTTGGTTCCATTCAAAAAACTCATCTTCAATAATTATTTGATTTCATCCTTGCCTACTAATAATTGTATTAAAAGTAATATTTTTATCAGAGTAAAGGTTTTTTTTAAGTAAGTGATTACTGAACAAAGAGGAAGAGTTTAGGCTGCAACTGAAGTCTTTCTTTTTAATAGAGTCATACTTTTTATGAAATTTGATATGCCACCATTTTATGAATGGATCAGAGTGGGAAGGTTAGTCAGATTAATTATACAATTGGCCGGGCCACAGGTAATATAATTTTGATTGCAGTGGCTGAAGTAGGAATGAAAATGAGGGGACTGTTTTGGGGAGATACAATAGGTGGGCTAGATAACTGAACTGGGCTCGGGTAGGGAAAGAGTCAAAGGAGACTAAACAAATAATAGTAACTATGAGGTCAATGAGCAATGACAACAGCAGAGAAAGCAAGGCAAATGGAACCTGGAGTCATAAAAAAGGAGAGGAATATGTCCTTAAAGAAAATGTCAGAGATTCTCGTAACTCAGAGGAATGATTTTTATGAGATGAAAAACCCAGTACAAGTTCCACTGATGGGGAATACAAGTGACTACTAAATGTCACAAAACGCATAGTAGCTTCAACTGGGTCTTTCTTGTTGCTATATTCTGCCTTTTGAGGAAACTGTTGATTTAAAACCAGGAAGATTAAGATGAGGTATTTTTGGTTTGTAACATACTGATTTTCACTCGCTGATAGTGCTAATTTTTTCCAGATTCTTTTACACACACACACACACACACACACACACACACACATTGAAATTAGGGAATATTTTATAATTCTTTGTATTCTATAACATCCAGTATTGTCAGAGAGTAGGCAGCAAAATTACATTAATTAATTCAGCCATTCAATTGTTCGTAACCTTATTTCTAGGTGCTACTGAAAATGACAAAGATGAGTAAACCACTACGCTGCATGCAAGTTGGTCGTCATCTACTAATTGACCTTGTGACAGAGAAGAACAAAGACTTAATGACTATGTTGTGGCATGTGTCTTCCTAAAGTCATGTGATTTTTCTTTGATTAGATTAAGTAAGATAAGATAGGTGAAGTAGCATAATGACCCTTCAATAATTGTTAGTTATTTTATTATTTTTATCATTATCATTATTATAAAAACAAAGCAGAGGGATGATATAAACTTCTTTGATAAATATTTACACTACCATTTTCATGATTCTCTCAAGTGGCAAGGAAAACTTAGCTTCATTGGATTCATGATAAGTTGGGCTCTGCTCCATTAGTGTTTAAATGTGTTTTCAGAAATAAGACAATCAACGTTTTCGTTATATCCAAAATTTAGCCTTGTTTCAGTGCCACTTTCCTGCTTTCTCCTCCATCACCCCGTCTTACAAGATGAGGAATGCAGCTTCTACTGGTTATAAATATGTTAGGCCCTTTGGCAACAAAGGCTGAATAGAGGAAATATTAATAGAAAGTAACAAATCTGAAATTTCTTCTGGAATAGTTATATAATTTCTATACACCCATAGGTCTTTCAGTTTGCCTCCTTTTGAAACCTTCTACTGATGGAGTCAAGTTTTCTTGGCTGCCTCTCCCAGTGTGCAGGTGTAATACCTTCCAGTTTATTTCTATTATAACTCTTGTGCAACACCACCAATGTTTGCATATGATGGAAATAGGGCCATATAAGACATAAATAATTTGATCATAGTTTTAATACAATGCCACAGAGTTTTAAATCCCACCAAATATATTAAACAACTAGTAATTTTTAGGCACTACGTCTTCCTGAGTCAGAATGTGAGCTGCCACTTCCTTCTGTTCTTTTCCTGCCTTCTGTTACCTTCTCCACATCTTTTACTCTCTTTCCTGCCCCCATCTGTCTGACTTCAGCGTGTCCCCTATGGACTCCTTAGGTAGTGTTAGCTTTTCTGCTATAAGACACTATGTAGTTTCTCTGTGATAAGTTAAGCATTATATTCTTAAATATCTAAGGTGATTCTAATTGAGTAACCACTTGACTTTAAGCCAAAGTTCAATGTTCAACTGATACCATGACACCTTTTGTAAGGGAAGAAAATATGGAGAACGCTAAGTCAAATGGAAATAGGGTAAGTGTTCCTATCTGACATCTTGAGTAATAAGAATTAAGTCAAGTTTAGTTTAGTAGTTCATAGGTTCATGTCAGCAATGATGCAGTAGCCATTAGCGGTGATACTAAAATTGTTGATTTTAACAAGGATTTTCTTTGAAATTTAAGGGACCTAGCTACCAAAGTTCAACTCTAAGATAGGATGGAACATAGAAGGTAGAAAATACCTTAAAAATGGATATAACTTACATCCTCACTATCATGTTACCTATAGCTCTCAGATCATTTTAATCAGTTATGGAATTATTATACAATGTGTATATTAAATAGAAGCTACTGATTTTATTTTCAGAAAAGAAGTCATAGTAAATTTTGAAAATACAGTTCTCTGTAAGGTAGAAAGAAAGAGGATAATTTATTCTTTCTGGAACAAAGTGTATAACAAATTCTAGGTGGTCGCTTTGTCCAATTTTCTGATAATCACAGAAAGCCCGCATAGAGGAACATTAGAGTCTAATCTCTAGACACTAATGTGTCCAGGGCACAGGTGTTTTTCCATCAGTCAGCAGTGTTTCTCATGCAGTGGTCTTGGATCATCTGTATTATTAGCACCGCCTGGGAAAATTATTAAACATTGACATTCTTGGGCCCCACCCCAGATCTACTGAATCAGACTCTCTGGAGCTGGGTCCTGGAATTTTGCATTTAATACTAGCTCTCCAGGTATCTGTTATGCACACAGAAGTCTGAAGCTCAGTGCTTTCTAAGTGTACAGTTTTTAAATGGAGAATTTATAAAACTTACTTTCTCACTACTTTGAACTCAAGGGAAAACTGGAATTTGTATCTCTAAGCAAAGGAGATTATTAGTGAAGGTAAACCTTAATAGTCCTATCCCTTCCAATGAAACGCTCAGCACCAGTCAATGGTGACATTAAATCACAAGAAAGGAGAGTTATATAACTGCTCCTTTTCTCCCCAATTCAGTCAATTATGAGAAGATCTGGTGGACTGTTTGCAATATAACATAACTGAAATAATTAGAGATGGCATTCTAAACTCTGACATCCATAATGCTTACAATGGGAGCAGGTTTGGTGACAAATTGCATGGTTAGATGTCTACTTAGACGTCTCATTGGACAGACGGTGGCACTCACAAATACCTTGTATATTATTTGACTATGCCAATCCAATGAAAAATGTGTCCAAGCAGGAATGTAACTGAGTACCTGGTCATAACTTGGTCAAGAGCTGCCCTACACCATGGAGAGACTTGGAAGGAGACTAAATTTGGAGTTTAGTAACTTGTCGGCCTCTGTCAATGTCCCTCGTTTTGTAATTGCCATTTAAACCTCTTAAGACTGTGCTCGAGTATCCCACTTATTTGGTGATCTATTTGCAATCAGTGTCCATATTTTTGTGGGAAGCACTGGGGGGTGGTCTGGGATGGGAGTAAAAGACAGAAAACTGTACTGAAAAACAATTAAAATAAAAAAAATTAAAAAAAAAGTCCATATTTTTGCAACCTCCGTTTAAACTTCTCAAGATTATATTTGGGCATTCCATTTATTTAGGGATCTATTTTTATCTGATGTGAACTTGACAGAAACACTCCTGTGCTCCACTCACACCAGGGACTGGAGTATGCTTCCATGCTTAAAATGTTTATTAATCCAGTTGCTTGCTCACAGGTCCTGTCCTAATGTCCCTATGCGGGTAGAAGAGTTCCCTAAATATGGTTTTTGTGATGTGAGACTGATTTCTAGTCCTGTCCCAGTGACCTGTCATTTGGGTGGGGTCTTGCAGTTGTTGAGGTCTGAGGCTCAGATCAGCTGGTAATACTCTCTCTTCATCTTTTCCCATGAATATTGGAGATAGTAGAGATTCATATTGGAATCTCGAAGATACTCAACTTTTATTCACATTGGTTTTTAAGTATTTTTAAAAATGATTTTATGGAGAGCAAAAATATGGGAATCAAGAATGCCTCTCCTCAGTCTTCCTCTTGCACATCTTAGTCTTTATTTTTTAAAACAGTTAAGCTTCTAAAATACCAGTCATTTATGTCATTGTTCTGGTATTCCAGGAGACTTTTATCTTTTATCTCATTGTCCTGGTATTCCAGAAACTTTTATCATATTTATGTGGCTTTATAACACTTTGTCATCTTCTTTGCCTGCAACATTCATTTCTCATGATCTCCATACCAAAAAAGGAAACTGCATTTGCATATTAATCAATTACTGTGACGTTCATTTTTCACATATTATCTTCATGTATAGGGTGGGGCAAAAGTTGGTTTATAGTTGTAAGTACACACAACACAATTTATTCTTGTATTATTATTTATTCATTATTATATTATTTTTCCATATGAACAACTATAAACCTAGTTTTGCAGCCCCCTGTATGGAGGGAGTCTTTAAAATGTTTTCGGCTTTTCTAAATAAATAAGCCAAGAAAACCCCTTTAAAAACTCTTTTCTTCTTTAAACATTGTTGTCTCCTCTTTTATTTAAAGTTCTATAAAGACAAAAACAAATCTTTCATTACTGTATTACCTCAAACTGACTTCGCATCAGTCAGTGGAAGCCCCATTGCAGACACCAGATCCTGTTTTCTGTCTCCAAGGCAACTTCCAATTTCTATTTTTAATAGAGTTTGTAAGGATGTTTGTAAGAGATTCTGTGAATTGTGAGTGAAGTACAGAGTTCTGGGCCTTTGGTCAGACAACCTGGGGGTCTGACAGACCTTGTTTCAATGCCTGATTTTTACAGCTGTGTAATTGTGGCTAATTTATTTAACCTAAGTTCTCACTTTCCTGTCTTTAAAACACTGTTGTTTTAATGATTAAATGAGATAATAATGTTAACAGTTTAGCACAGTACCCTACACATGATTACTAAAGGTAAAAGTGATTTTATGCCATTTCTATCTCACAAGATGACTCTTCCTATATGCTTGTAATTATAGACCTATCCTGTAATTTACAAATTTAACCTTGGTAATCTTTAACATTGGACAGTATATTTATTTTATTCACAGGACTATTTACCTTAGAGGTACAGATTCAGTTTTTATTAGCTATTAATGTTCTTTAAAAAAGATTTTATTTATTTATTTTTAGACAGAGGGGAGGGGAGGGAGAAAGAGAAGGAGAGAAACATCAATGTGTGTTTCCCTCTTGAGCATCCCCTACTGAGGACCTGGCCCGCAACTCAGGCATGTACCCTGACTGGGGATCAAACCCGTGATCCTTTGGTTCACAGGCCGCCACTCAATCCACTGAGCCACACCAGCCAGGGCATAATCTTCTTATAATTAGTTTTCAATGACTGTGAATAATAGGACACATAGGAGAGGTGCAAGGTTCAAAATCACACAGACTGGTTGCAAATCCTGGCTCTTGCACCTGCTGGTTATAAAACTGTCTTTCCCATTCTCTCTATGCTCAAGTTCGCATCTTGACAGGGTGGACAACTGTAACTATTTTGCAGGCCTATAACTTACTTAAAGTATATAAACTTACTTAAAGTATATAAACTACCAAGGTAGCATCCTGCAACTAACTGTTTGAGAAATGTTAGATCTTTTCTGTTTTGTCCCACTTAAAATAATCTACAAGTATTTACTAATTTGGGAAGTGTTTGCTTTTGGACTGGGTTCATTGTATTGCTTTGGGTTCATTGTATTGTTTTACCTACATGAAATTATCTCAGTGCTGTAGGTACTAACTGACATAGCAAAGATAAGTATATACCATTTTTTCATCCTGAAAACCCACTAAAATAACCAAATATATATGAAACATGGTATACACTCAAAGACAATAATATGGAGCCAATGGGATAAGTGGAAAGTAAATGAACAGATCTAGGATGGGTAAATCTGAGCCATAAAGTGGGAACTGCAAAAACTGACTGATTTGCACCCCAGAAACTCGATGACCCAGGAATTTATAGGAACGGGTATTATTATTACTGAAAGTAGTATAAAAGTAGAGTCGATAAAAAGAAAGATTTATTAGAAGTATGTTGAGGAAGTGATTAGATCACTCCTTGCAGGTGAGCAATAGCTCCCTACCCACTCCCCCAAGCCCACCCCACCCCCTCACACTCTTCGGGACTCTAATAGAAGCCTGGGTATTTGCCCTTCAGGGTCGGTAAACTGGAGGACCGGGGTGGAGGAAGATCAGGTTCAGCTGAAGGCAGAAATAACATACTGAAAACAGGGTGAAGTGAACCAAGATATCCAGCTTTATTTCTCTAATCAGCTTACGAGAAAATGGAAATCAATCTAACGCTTTTGAGGCAGAAGTTTGAAGATTTTGTTAGAGAAAAATCAGACTAGAGCATGAGAAGAGATCTAAAGCATTAACAAAAAGGGTCATATCCAGATTACCTTTAGCAAAGCCCACTAGTCCACACGGCTCTTCATTCAGCAGGTTTGTGTCCCGTTCTTAAATAAACCTGGACAGTTAAATATCTAAATAGTTTTTAAAATTTTCCAAAATGAAAAACAGAGGCAGAAAAGAAAACAAGGGAAAAAAGGAACTTGAAAGAAATAGTGTTAATGCAGGGAGAAGAAAATCTCAAAACAAAATCTTAACATTAGTTTTTAAGAGATAGATAAAAGAAAATAGTGCATTCATGAAACAAGAACAAAAAGAGCCCTGGCTGGTGTAGCTCAGTGAATTGAGCAACAGCCTATGAACCAAAGGGTTGCTGGTTTGATTCCCAGTCAAAGCACATCCCTGGGTTGTGGGCCAGGTCCGCAGTGGAGGGCACATGAGAGACAACCACACATTGATGTTTCTCTCCCTTTCTTCCTCCCTTCCCTTCTCTCTAAAAATAAATAAATAAAATCTTTTTAAAAAGAACAAAAAGAAAAGATACATTCAGATTAAGAAAAAGAACTTTGGAAGTTAAAAATTATGACAGCTGAAATAAAAATTCAGTAGAAGGCCAGGAAAATAGAGTTGAAATAATATTCTAAAAATTATTATAGGAATACAAGGAATTGAAAAATAGGAAAAAAAAAGGTATAAAAAAGTTAGAGGAACAACCCAAGAAGTGCAAAGTTTGAAGAAAAAGGGTTCAAAAGAGCAGAACAGAGAATACAGTAGTGAGGAAATTATTTTAAAAAAACTCTTAAAATGTTCCAGAATGAAAGGATATTAGTTTTGAAATTAAAAGCCCAACAATTGTCTAGCACAGTGAACAAGGAAAGGTCTATGCCAAGGCACATGAGATTTCAGACCACTTGAGAAAAGAAGAAATGTATAAATGCTGAGAAAAAGAGAAAAGAGAGGGAGAGAGACAGACAGGCAGGTAAAGGACATGTAGTAAAGAATCATGTATCATAATAATACTGACACTGCATAGTGAGCAACAGCTTCAAAATGCTGGAAGAAGATTTCAGCCTAGAATTTTATATCCATCCAAACTAGCAGTCAAGTATGAGGGAAGAGGAGGGACATTGTCAGGCATGAAATCTTTAAAAATTAGCCCAGTGTATCTCGGAGTGCCACTGAAAGATCTAACAAAATCAAGAAACAGGACGCCAGAAGAGAAAGAAACTAATATGGGCCCATGTAACGGAAGTCACAGGACGTGTTGAAGGGAGACTCTAAGAGAGTGGCTGTGCTGTTGTTGCTCTGGAGTTAGTAGTCAGATGTGAGCAGGGGAGACGGCTTCAGTTAGGCTGCCTTTAAGAGATTGAAACATATAAAATACCTGATGTGTGTGAACATGCCAAGGGGATATTTATGATTCTGAGAAAGATGAGCAAAATGAAGACTGAATTATCATGACTGAAGAGAAAAAAGAGTACAAGTAAAACAATTACGTGAAACTACACGTCTCAGCTCATGAATAATACTTATATATTCATAATAACGTGAACAGTAAATACTGATGAAACTAAGATCGATGGCATCATTAAATTGAGAAGATAAACTGAAGGCAGGTATGTAGGTGTGAGTGGGGAACAGGGGAGGGTGTGTAAGATAAAACCTCATTTCCACAATGGGAAGTCAATAGGCATTTACAATTAAAAACTCAAGAAATAGAATTATAAGAGTGTTACTTAAGAATATAAGGTAAAGATTTTTAAAAAGGTTAAGCTAGTTGGAATTTGCTGTCTCTGAGGAGCAGGGATTGGGGGTGGTAGAGAGTGAGGTGGCAGAGTAATGTTTTTCTCATCTTGAACTTGAAGAAAACTTTTGACCTTATGTACTGTAAATATATACATCTTGAATAAAAATTAAAGTCCTGTATATGTTATAAGAACTCCCTCCTCAACATAGCTCCTCCCTCACTCTTCCTACGAAGGAGCAGCTTTAAAGAAAACACACATCTCTGTCTAGCCATTTACACGAGAATGTGACAAAAGCACCAGTTTTTACTCACGTCGGTTTCTAAAAGCAGTGGAATCAATATTTCAGTTCAGTGGTTCTCGAGCTTTGCCTGGCTAAAGACAACATATTATATTACCCCTGTCCATGGACACTGTATTTTGAAGTATGTGTTAGCTTTTTTGATTATTTTATTTTCCCACTTTATTTGCTAAATTGTTCAGAAGCTACAAATGAGACCTGCCATAATATCAGTCATCAAAGTGAATTGATTCCACGCTGCCCCAAAGCCACGTAATGATGTGTTTAGTTTCAAAATGATTTATGAGCTTCTTTTTACTTACCTTACTCTAAGAGAGGAAGATTTCCAACAAACAAGCAAATATCTAAATGTCACATAGCTGAAGGTGCTTTGCCTGAATTAGAACAGGGTGCTTGAGGGCCAGGGGTCTCATTAGGTTAGGTGGTTAATGGAGGTGTCTTTAAAAAGGTGACTTTTAAACTGAACCAGAATGACCAGGAAGGACCGGTCCTGAGGTTCAGAGAGGACATCCCGGCCAGGGATCTGCAGCAGGAATGAACGTGTCCTGTTTGAAGGAAGAGAAGGTCAGTGCAACTGGCTCTGGTTTTCGGTGTGCATGGGTGTGTGTGTGTGCATGTGTGTACTTATTGAGAAGTCTATTAATTCATGGCAATTCTGTGCAAAGGAATCTACATTAATTTTTAAAAATCTCACAAAAAACTTTGTTGGTAAAGGTCCTTGAAAGGTCATTACTTTGAGGACTAGATAGAGCTGTGTTATATTCTTTTTTGTGAAGTTTCACCCTAGACCTGTGTTTTCTAATTACTGACCAAAGCTATGAAGGTAAAACATTAGCAAAGTGTCTCTTAAAAATCTTCTACAAATACTAATATATTAACATATATATTTGTGCATGAGGTATTTTTCTTACACACCAGAGATTATGATACATATACACCAGACTTGACGTCCAGTCAGCTCAGAGCTATTCTTTGAATGCAACAGGGTGAAGACCAAGCTTTTACTTTCAAGAACATGTAGTTTTATGGGTGAAAAGTTCAAAACACTGTTTTTTGTTAATACTGTTTTTAACCCAAAGACAGCCTTTCTCAGTCACTCACTGCTTATAAACATGATATTCATCTTGCTTTTCTGAAATTCATTTCCTACATCACATTTTCTTTTAATATAATTCAAACTATTTAATATTATTATGAACATGGTTTCTCAAATCCCTAAGTCGAAATGAGAGAATAAATTTCTAGGTTTTAATTTTTAAGCAGAACTTTGTGAAATTTTAACTGAACTATCTTAAATAACAATCAAGTGCTTGCTTCTGAAAAAAAGAAATGCTGTAGGTAATGCAGATGATTTATTTAATTTAAGGAAAACGAAGAAGTCGACATTACTTATATGAATAGTTAAATACTTTCTTGGTAGCATTCTCTAGAGAAAGCATTCTCAAAGTCCACTTTCATATTTATAAGTTTAATTGATATTTGTTATTTCATTTTATGTTTTCTTCAGGTAACTCAATTAGCATAAAGTTTACAATATTTTATGTGACAGTTTTTATTTTAAAAGGAGAATTCTGAACAATGGCGATAAAATAATTCTTTTCATGAGGATCTTTTTTTTAAAGAGGACATCTGCAGGGAAAAGTCACACACTTCCTTGTGTTGTACAGCAGCATCCTGTGTGTTTCTCAGAGATCCTTCATCATGGAGGGTGGTCCAGTGGTAATTTACCAGGGAATAAAAGGAGTGTACAAAAATTTAATTATTATTTGACCTCAAATAATTATATGCCACTAAACTAATTAAAGAGCAAATTAACAATGTCCCACTAATGGGCAGTCTGCTCCTTGCATGACTCACTCATCTTGCACAAAGAATAAGTGATTTGTATTAGAAAAGAGCTGTGAAGGATGTTTTTTGGGATAACTATCGCTGTCATTGCTATGTTAAATCGCAGGCCCAACCTCTGGATAAAAAGAGACAGGCTTATCATGAGCCAGGAAAACAGCAGCCCTGGCCTGATAGCTCTGACTCAAGGCCTTGTTTCAAAGCTATGACTCAGTGCAGGGCAGCCCTGTTCTCCTCAGTGCTTTCCAAAACAGCCATTCAACCTCTAATGTTCAGGTTGCGTGCCTCATGTCGATTATTTCTGTGAAGTCCACCAGAGTCAGCCGTATTTTCTCCAAGCATCCATCTTCATTTCCAAATGAATGAAGGGGGATTTCAGTGGTAGCACTGTCCATGGGACAGAGCTAAACAGTTCAGTCAAAACAACGACTGGGGAAACTGCTAGCAGGGTGTTAACTCTAACATAAAGGCTTTTAAATCAGTGTGGCATGTATGTCTTCTTTCAGTGAGTGGGCTTGTAAAGCTTGTACAGTTTATTTTTAATGCAAATCAGGATATTCACAAGTGTAAACATTGACATACATTAGAACTACGTGGAGAGTTTTATGTTCATTTCTTCCCTTCTTATAAGTTCTTATAACTTCTTTTTGTTTTGTCCGTCCCTTCTTGTGACTAAATTACAAAGACTATTTTTCATCGCTTCTCTTTGCAACAGCCTGTAGTTTAATAGAATGAGTTGATCAAGTGGCAACAGCCTAGAGACCCTATACAAGTTACATTATATTTCAACCTACAGTGATAATAAAATGGCTGCTGCCAGTGCGCAGATACAATAGGGATCATGGCTCAATGGAAAAACCGTATCCCTGGTGTCAACCTTGACACCCAGGGCCAGTCTATCACCACCAAGCTTAGAAAGAGGTTAAGTTAGAAATCCAGATCTTTGTGGGAATTCAGTTGACTTTTTAAAGGTAGCAACTAATTTAAAAATGTTTAAACACCGTGTAGTTCAACAGCCAGTTTGCAAGCTGTTTCTGGCCCACGGGTTGCCAATGTGGAATCTCTAACTTGAACTCTACAGTTCTAATGGTGTCTTTCATTTCACTTTGACTTACTGTAAAATGATCCTCATTTTCCGTTAATTCTCTGTCAATAGAAAGTTTTGCAGTAAATAATTGGAAATTTGAGTCAAGTAATCATAATTAATTTGACAGAAACTAATTATTGTCACTATTTTCTAGGTAAAAAAAAAAGATGCTTAGGGAAATTACATGATTTGCCCCAGGGACAAAATGCTGATAGAACTTGCACCTTCTGTAAGTACAAATCATGTATTATGTCCAATACTCTGTGTTATGGACTGAATTGTATCCCATTCTCCACCCCAATTCACTTGTAGATGTCCTCTCAGTGTGACTGCATTTGGAGATAGGGTCTTTAAAGAGGTGACGCATCCTAATCCAATAGGACTGGTGTCCTTCTAATGGTGACATCAGGAGCATATGTCCAGGAGAAAAAAACATGTAGGGAACACAGAGAGAAGATGGCCGACCATCTGTAAGCCAAGGAGAGAAACCTCAGGAGAAACCAACTTGCAGGCCCTAGATCTCGGAATTTCAACCCTCAGAACTTTGAGAAAATGAGTTTCTGTTGTTTAAGGGCAGAAGAAGAAGGAGGAGGAGAAGGAGGGGGCGGAGGAGAGGAAGTGGAAGGGGAAGGAGAAGAAGATGGCAACAACCACAACATCCTCCACTCCAATGACCATTCGTTACTTCGCGTTTTTTCAATTCAAGGAAACTCCAATTGTCTACCGTGCTAATTAAAAATATCTGGAAGAAAAGATACTGATCCCCTTAACATCTGGATATTCGATCTCATGTAGCATGGAATGGGGACAAAATTATATTTGTTGAATGAATGAATGCTGCTGAATACATGAATGTTCGGAAGTGTCCGTATGAATAAAATATTTTCTGTTGTCTTGGAATGACAAACATTGAGTGGATACTGATATAAATGCTGAAATCTTCAAAAAGCCATGAAAAAAGGCAGTATTTTTCTGAAATAATTTGTTGACATAACCTCCATTTTTTCCTATGCAAAAATGTGAGAAGAAAGGTTTTTATTTAGGCTTAGTACTATATTAAGTTTCAAACAAAGATTTCACTTTTTCCATTCTCATATGTTCTTATGTAATTTCTAATTATATGTTTTAATTTAATTGTGAGAATGTCATTTAAAAAAGCTAAAGCTAAATCTACAATGTTACATTGTATAAAAATGTAATTAAATGTAAACATTTGTAAGTATTGTTAGTATGAGTATATAGTATTAAAATGAATCAAAGTATTACTGTAATATAAACTATTTGGCAAAACAAATAAATAACATGTTCCAAGGTGTGAACCACAGAAAACAAAATGGCACATATTATTTGAAATAAATATTTTTTTTAAAGTTATTTTGGTTAGAGATTGAATTTTAATAGTAGAGATCATCCAAATTTTTCAGAATGAGGAAACTGAGTAACACAATTGAAAATTATCCTATTTGCAAAAGCTTTTCTGGCAGGGACCAAAATGAAGTGTTTATATTATTATCTAATGGGGGGGGGGAATGAGGATTAAGAAATTAAAATATGTCCTTAGCATAGTACCCTTAAGTAGAAATGGACTATTTTCAAACATGAAAACAATCAGTTATTTAGAAGTATAAAAATGTGTGTTTGTTACCTGAAAATTAAAATTCCTATAAAATTATATTTAATAGTGAATAAGGGACATTCATTCCCATGATATCTAAATATAGGCTATAGTTACTGTATGTCTATAAATAACAGAGAGAAAAGTGGAAAGGGGGGAGGAAGAAAATGCCTTAATTTATAACAGATGTGTAAAATGCGCCTTGGGATACATTCATTATGGACATACACAATTAGTCCTTTAGAGACTCCTGCTCACATCATGCTTTCCTTACCTGTTCATTGCTTTACATTTGCACACTAGGCGTGCACCTGGTTGAAATGTAAGTGACTCCTAACATCAGCTTGTTAAATCTTTTTCTATAAATTTTCCTCTTTAAAATGTGGCAAAATAAATTCAGAAACAAAGAAACGCACCTACATAAACAAGGAGATCCCTGAAAAGCATAAGCAGCCACTGGACTCAACCAGAAAGCGCAGGTGGAATGAGAATTTAAAGGACCTCAGAGCACTGTGAATGTTTTTCACAGTGTCACAATTACAGAAACACCTGGTTCTGCAAAAGGGGCTGATCCACTGGGAAAATTTTCCAGGGTTCAATGAGCCTCAGAGTAGCTTTAATACATAGAAGGCTACATAGAAGATTATGTAGATTTCAGCCACATGCTGAAATACAGTTAAACATATCGGGGCTCCCTGGCCAAAGGTCTTCTTGGTAATTGTTCTGTCTACCAAATAAGTTCTTTACTATGATTTTTACTGCACTATTAGTAGCAAAATGTAAAATATTATAAAAGTTGCCTGATTCAGAGAATATATTGGTATTTAAATCAACTGGTCCTAATTTGATGTGAGGACCTAAGACATCATTAAGCAAAACAGGAAACCAAATTGCTGCCTGGACACAGAGTTGTAATCTTTCTCTCTCTCTCTCTCTCCTTCCCTCCCTCCCTCCTTCTCTCTAAGCTACTGAGCTTAGAGTTAACCACTTTACAGTGAAAGTGGAATGGTGCAAATCAGATGTCACATATTACCCTGGTGACAGGTTGGTAGAATTCAATTTCTACTGTAAATTCAAGGTGACAGAAATATCTACTGTGCTTAATATTTAATAGTATCTTTCACAACTATAATCACTGGAGTTTCTATCGACAGTTTAGTTTAGTAGCAGTCCTGGCAAGTTAGCAATTTACCACACCAAAACACTGTTTCTATGCATTGTTATTTTATGGAAATGAAAGGGTAACAAGGTAATTACTGACAAGAGTACAATGGCTCCATGCAAATACATTATGTACCTGGGGGTGAAGAAGGGGGATGATGGGGTGATTCTCTTCAAAGTCATCAAAGAGGTTGGATTGCATCTGGCAGTTTTGACAGATGTGAGAAGAGTAAAAGGTAAAAAAGTCAGGTGGGTCTTAAAGGACATGGCAAGTGCTTCAGCTATTGCTCCGATAGACAGGCAATGGGTGACGTGATGTGATTTGGGTATGAAGCAGGAAAATCTGGTTACCTTTTCAAGAGAAGAGTCAAGGGCAGAAGTGGGAAGACCATTTAGGAGGCTATTGCAATGATCAAGGAGGACCCAACCGAAGTTTGGATTAGGGTGGTAGTATTGGTAAGAAATGGTCAGATCCACTATATTTTGAAGGAATGTCAGATTTGGAATAACAGGTCAGAACTCAAATCAGAGAGAAAGAGGAATCAAAGATGACTCCAGGTGGTGGCCTGAAAAATTGGAAGAATGAAGTTGAATTTAACTGGTATGAGCCATGAAATAATATTTGGTAACATTATTTTTATAAACTGTATATTATTATGTCATAATCTAACAGTAGCTCAGTGATGGTACTTCAGGCTTATTTCTATCTCTCCACTATTGTAAATAAACCTGTGGTTACTGTCCTTGGACACAAGTATCTGTCATTTCTTTGATAGATTCGATTGACATGAACTTTTAAGGCCCTGGATACATATTGCCAAACTTCTTTTCATACATTTTGCCAACACGAGTATATTATATATTTTTACCTATCTTTTTATTGTTGATAATATATCAGTTTCACTTACTAAGCATTTAATAATACCAGGTACAATGCTAAGCATTTTACATATATCCTCTTATTTCATCCTCATGGCAAGATATGGGTATATATTCTTATTTTATTTTACACATTAAGAAACAATCTCAGAAAAAGTAAACTGTTCAAAGTCATAGCTGTTGTTGACTTATAGTTTCTCAACCCTTAATTTGATAGATTTCATTCACTTAATCTTTGAAAACTTTTTCTGAAACTTCAGAAATTAATGTATTTGTTATGGATTGTATTTTTCAAAAATGATGATGGTAGCATCTCCTGTCCCAACTATTCTTCTAGAACAGGGGTCAGCAGCCTTTTCCTGTAAAGAGATAGCCGGTAAGTACTGATGCCTTGTGGGTCATGTGGCACCTGTTCAACTCCTCCTCTCTGCTGCCCTGCTGCAAATGCAGCCATAGACAATGCAGAAAGGTATGAGCAGATCATATTTGTGGTCCCCAGAACCCTTACTTACAATACCAGGGAGCAGGCCAAATTTGGCCCACAGGCTGTAGTTTCCCAACCCCTGTTTGAGAATCTGGGCTTCAAGGAACACACTTTGAAAACCTCTCTAATGGGATAAATTTATTTTCTCAGTGTTTTGAAATATGCCTGGTGTCATGAAAAGTTAAAAAAAATCTTGACTTAGGTGACCATGGTTAATGTTCCAGGTTTAATTAGCAATAAGACCTTTTGCAAACCACTTCACATCTGTGACACCCGGTTTCCTTATTTTAAAAAACAGAGATTGCTGGATTAAATGATCTTTATGCTGATTTTTTGCTGAAATATTCTAGGATTGTGGTAGTCAACCAAAAATCCTCCTACCATAATATTCTAGAGATACTAGGAATAAGAATGTCATTACAAAACTAAATTAATTTAACACAATTCTCTACTATGTATACACTTAGAATTATTCAGTAATTCACATGTTTTATTTAGCTTGCCCACAAGGTATATTTTAAAATATGAGGTTTTGGATTTAGACTTTGGCTGAACATTCAGAAATTAAATTTAACCTATTCCTGTACTTAAATGTTTATGACTAAAAATAGGTTAAATGATAAAAAAATTCTGCACAAGGCCGACTTTAAGTTTAAGTCTAATGTAGGTGGAATAGGAATAATTAGTAAAGATGGGGTTTGAAAAGATGTTTACAAAAGAAATTCCTAATCAATCTTATTCTTATTTTAGTCACTACCACAATTGGTCACAGTATTTAACATCTAAGAAAAAGGCTTCAAAACATAAATTTCTCTTTAGTAACCATGACAACATTCAAAACAAAAAGAGTTTTAAGAGGGTTTCATTTTTCTCTCCTTTCGCTTTTTGGCAGTAATCATTTCTGCTTCTGAAACAAGTTCATCTAAATTTATTGCACTGCTCTACATAGAGATTAGTACATACCACAAATTAGCTCTATTTTAGCTTATTTAGGAAACGGCTAATAGCAGTGGAAAGAGAATTGAAAGTATTGGTGTGAAATGGTGTTAAATTATGTTTTACAAGCTTTAACTTAAAATGTCAGTTACATTATTATATAGTTTTCTTTCCATTACACTTTAAAGCTTCATTTTAATGATCAAGTACAGGATAAAACATATGCTTTGTAAAATGGGTCAGACTTGGACTTGAAGTTGATGACCTAATTGTGTAAAAAACTGAATTTGAAACATTTCTAATGTCGTACGTTGTATTAGAAAGGTACACACTGAGAAAATACTTTATTTTTGCAAACTTTGAAAGTGATTTTTACCTCTTTCTTGTGATTTGATTTTAAATTGAATTTATGTCTGCAAATTTGTAATTATATTATTTTATCTCATACAGGACTTCTACTTCAAAGCAAGTCACTTAAGATGGTATCTGGCAGCAAAAGGAAGAATTATCAAAACAAGAATGCAATCTGTGGAATAAGAAAAAATCTTTTCAAACTATGTCGTAGGGGGTTACTATCTAAAATACATAAGGAATCGACAACTCAATAGCAAAAAACACAAATAATCCCATTTAAAATGGGCAGAAGATCTGAATAGACATATATGTTTTAAAAAGATGTATAAATGGTCAACAGGTACGTGAAAAGGTGCTAACCTCATTAATCATCCGAGAAATGCAAGTCGAAACCACAATGAGGTGCCACCCCATGGCTGTTAGAATGGTTATTAACTAAAGGACAGGAGACGACAGTGCGGAGAAGGACGTGCGGAAGAGAACCCTGTGCACTGTTGGCGGGGATGTAAACTGGTGCAGCCACTGTGCAGAACAGTGTGGAGGTTCCTTGGAAAGCTGAAGATAGAACTACCATACGATCCAGCCATTCCACTTCTGGTTATATACCCAAAAGAAATGAATTAGGATCTCAAAATGGTATCTGCTCCTCCACGTTCATGTGACGTTATTCACAATAGCTCAGATGTGGAAAAGACCGAAGTGCTCGTCTATGGATAAAAAAGGGAGGGGATTATAGGAACAAGTATAAAGGACACATGGACAAAAACTAAGGGGGGTGGAAAGGGGAGGGAGTTGGGGAGCACTGGGGGGTGGTCTGGGATGGGAGTAAAAGACAGAAAACTGTACTGAAAAACAATTAAAATAAAAAAAAATTAAAAAAATAATAATCTAAAAAAATGGATAAAGACGATGTACTATCTATACAAAATTCAGCCACGAAAAAGAAGGAAATACTACCATTTACAATGGCATAGAAGAATCTTGGAGATATTACACCAGGTGAACTAAGTTACATAGAGAAAGACAGACTGAACGACCTCACTTACATCTGGAATCTTAAAAATGTTGAACTCGTGGAAACAGAGAGCTTACTTGTTGCCAGAGGCAAGTGTGGGGAGATGGGGGAACAGGGGAGATGCTGGTCAAATGGGCAAACTTCTAGTTGTAAGATGAGTGAGATCTGGGGGTCTAATGTACAGCATTGTGACCATAGACAGTTAACAATATGCGAGTGGATACTTGAAAGTTGCCGAGAGAGCAGATCTCAAATGTTCCGGCCACACAGAAAGAAAAGGTAATTATGTGCGGTGATGGAGGTGTTAACCAACCCTATTGGTGGTGGTTTTGCAATATATGTGTATAAAATCATCATATTGTTCACCTTAAATTTACATATCGTATGTCAATTATATCTCAGTAAAGCTGGAAGGAAGTGCTACTTGATCATTTAGTCTGAAAAAAAAGATGCTGTTTGGAACTGAGGTAGGTGGGGATTAAGCATTCATATTTTTATACTTTACTAAATTGGAAGGAAAAATGACCCCATATTCACATGTAAAAATTTAAGAGGGTGGGGAAAGCCTATTTTAGGAATCAGGAAGTAATGCTTGCGCGTGGCCTAACGGATTCTCAGGGTGAGCTGGAATACAGAGGCTGTGCCCTAGGGGTTAGCACCTCTCAGGCAGAAGTGATCAATAATTTCTCAGGTGAGTCAAAATCTTAATCCGAGAGCATATTTCGTCAATAAGAAATGGGAACTTGTCTCCATGTCCCATTATGATGGATAACACTTTATGGTTTTGCTCATGTTGATTATAAAAATAGAAGAGACTGACTTAAAATTCTCATAACACTTCTTACATTCATATATAAATGAGCAAGTGGTAGCTGTTTTATGTAATTCTTTGGAATACTCTAAATTTTAAATAGTTTTTTGAAGGGAAAATAATAGGAAGACCTATGTGGCAATCTTTTTAACAGGTTGTGAATCACATTATAAAGATAAGTTGCTCTTTTTTTTCCATGGGATTTTTCCAGTTTTTAATGGCAGTTATCCTTTATCGGGTGTTATGAAGTAGTTACTTTTAGATACACATCATGTTTCTGGTATTCAATGAAAACTAGAATCTTTAAAAATAGTAGACCATAGAAAAAATACTTGGTAGCTAAGGCAATTAAGTCTGTTATAAATCAAAAATGTTTTATGAGTTTATTTAACAGATATTCTTCTTCCCGACACCATTTTAATAGAAATGCCTGAATGGTTAAATTAAACCTTTTTAGTTATTGCAG